>OVAN01000217.1:0-74029 GCA_900406275.1 Anastatica hierochuntica | reverse complement strand
CATATAAGTGATTCCATTGCGAATGGCTTCTACACTAGAATCAACCTCTTTTAAACCATCCTTAACAACTAAATTAAGTATTTGAGCAGCACATCTCATGTGCAAAAACTCACCACCTAAAACCATTGATTCGCTACCTAAGCATTTGAATTTGTCCTGAAACCTTCTAAGTGCTGAGCTATTGGCTGTAGCATTATCTAAAGTGATTGTGAATACCTTATTAATCTTCCAATCGGCTAGGCAATCAAGAAGAACAGCTGCAATGGTTTTGCCTTTATGATCTGCAACATTTTTGAAGCCAATTATGATCTTCCTTAGGCGCCAATTTGAATCTATCCAGTGAGCTGTAATTACCATGTAGCTAGCTGCAGTTGGTTGAGCAGTCCATATATCTGTTGTAAGTGAAACCCTTTTATCTCCAATCAGATTCCTCATTTCTTCTTTCTTCTGAACAAACATCTGGACAATATCTCTTGTCGCAGTCCTTCTGGAGTGTGGCTTGTACAGCTTCACCTTATTGCAGAATTGTCTCCACGCCAAGCACTCAATGAAAGACAATGGAAGCTGAGCTAATACAAGTAGCTCATTAGAAGCATCTCTAAATACTGCTTCTGTCACTCTTCCATAAGTAACAACCCCATCATCTTCTTGACCTTCAACATTGAGCTTGTTCTGTTTTTGAAACTGCACAATTTCCAAGTACTTCTCACATGATTTGAGATGCTTTGACAAGTTGGAGGTTCCAGAAGTTGTAGGACAAGCCATTAATCTTCCACAATAGTTACAGTTGCAGCGTGATGTGTCATTTTGCAGCTTCTTATAATGGTCCCAGACCCATGATCTTTCTGGTATTTGCTTTCTCTTAGCTTTGCCTCCTGGACCAGAAGAGTCCTTCCTTTTGTTAGTATTTGTTGTATCAACTTCAGGTTCAGACCTTCGAGTTGCATTTTCTTCTTCTTGTATCTCTGCTTCATCAACATTCATGTTAAGCTCAGCAGGTATAGGAGGATATGTTGCAGAATCCATCTGTTAGATTGTAAACCACAAAAGACATTAGACAATTAGACACACATTGACACATACATAATTACATATCATCTGATTCTTAAACGTAAAATCAAAATCGAGACTAAGCTTAGTGAAACATCATTGAAGACTCAAACAGTTTGAAAAAGTGAAGAAAAAGTCTTAAATGTGTAAGCTTTTTGTTCTTTCTACACCAGTGAGTACTTCTTCGATCACTTGACATATCTTCAAACTACTTATGCCTAAGTTTACAAAACTACAGAGAAAATAAAACTCTTTTTGTTTGAGGCTTAAGGTAAACTTGTACTAGTTACTAAAACCTGTAAAAGCCAAGTAAGAGAACCGATTCACCAACTTCTGCTTAAGTTTGGTAAACCAAAGAGGGCTTTGAACAATTCAAACAAATAAAAAGCCAAACTTTAACAACACGTGTTTCACTAAATAAGAAACTTCCTCATGTTTTCATCAACTACTATTCTACACAAATCAACACATCTTTTAGATGAATAATCAAATCAAAACAAGAAATTGAAATCAAAAGACGAGAAATTTTCAAGATTCAAGACAAAGTTTTGCTTTGGTTAAGAAGAAGACAAACTCAAATCAATTAAACATACCTATTCACAACTAAGAACTTTACAGTTTGTAAAAGACTCTCTCTCATGAGATATGCTCTACATAGCAATTAGCAAACATAAAATAAAGCTCAAATTTTTTACTGTTATATGATCAAAAATCTAATGTGAAATCATTCAATTACTTAACCAACAAAACCTCAGAGAATCCAAAAATCACAGTCAATTACACAACCAAAATTTGTAAAATTAGATGCAATAAACGAGTTACGAGTTCAATCAACGACTACTAAACTCCTAATACGAAAGAGAAACTATAAATTAGAAAGCCTAGACGATTGGAAAACTTGAGGAGAATCGGAGAACGTAGTTATCTGGGAAAGAGAATGCGATGATTGAGAGCTTCGTTGTTCCAGGTTTGCTATAAAGAAGTGGAGACCGGAGAGGATGATTCTTGCTGAATCGCTGAATCGTCTTCAAAGGAGATGAGACAGAGAGACGATGAATCTAATTTTCGCAAATGGGGATTAGGGTTAGAAGCATAGAAATGTTTGGATGTAAGTATATATATGTTCGGGTTCTGTCGGTTCCACTTCGGGTCTCGGTTCCTAACCGAACCGAACCGATACCCGATTAAGTTTTGCAAAGGAACCGTTCGGCTATTAAGCTGGACCCGAAACCGAACCGAATCCCATTTTTCGGTTCGGGTCGGTTCGGTTCTTCGGATCCGGTTTTTATGCCCAGGCCTATTTCATTTGGATAACAAACTATTATAGTTCAACATAAAAATTTAGCCATTTTGTCTCAGATTTTTTAATCTTCAATAATTAGTGTCAAATTTGGAGATTTTATCCGCTTTTCCACATATCACAAATGGTTTCAAGTCTTAATATTTTTTTTCTAGCTTCACTTAACCAAATCATTTGTCTAACACAAACTAGGGTTAGACATATTATCCACACCCGAAGAACCGAACAAAAAAACTAAATTTTCGGAATAAGAACCGAACCGAATTTTTAAAAATAAAGTTATGAATACTTGAGAACCAAAAGAACTGAAACCGAAACCAATTAAACCGAAGTAATTTAGGATCCTGAAAATATCCGAAATATAGTTATGTATTTTTAGATACTTCGTATACCTTAGATCGAATAACCAAATATACCTGGAATATACGAAATATAGCCGATACAAAAATACCCAAACATATTCGAACATGTACAAAAAAATCCAAAAGTATATGAAATATACATGGAAAATATTAAAAATTTTCCAAACGTGCATGAAAATACTTGAATTGCCCGTAAAAAGCTGAACTGATTAGGAACCGAAAAAATTTTCAGTTCCTATTTCAAGTAACCAGAATCAATCCGAACCGAAATTTTTTCGATTTTTAAATGGGTAGTAAAACTTATGTACCGAACAAACCGAAAACCGAAAAAAATCGACCGAAAAATCTAACCTCCAAACCTAATTTATAAATTACCAAAAAAAGGAAGTATGACAAAATATATCCCAACGAAATAGTCCGTAAACTTAGGAGTATCTGATTCAACATAAAAGATTAGCCATTTTCTCATATTTAATCTTCAATAATTGGTTAAAATGATATCAAATTTGGCGATTTTATCTGCTTTTCCACATACTACTACAAATTGTTTCAAGTCTTAAAATCTAGTTTTTTCTCTTTTTTTTTTTGAATTTTTATGTTTATAAATTCCATTATTCCCATTCAAGTAACCAAATCATTTGTTTCACATAAACTTAGGATTAGGTATATTTCTATTTTTGATATGAATTAATTTAATACTAACACAAATTAAATTTTTGAAAATTAGTTAGACCCAAATGTTTCAACAAAAAATAAAATAAAAATAAAAAGATTGATTTTCTCTAGCCTGTAGAATCAGCCTTTTGGTCTCTCTCTCTCTCTAGAAAGCTGCGTAGTAGATCATGCCAAGCCTCTAGATTCTCTGCCTCCCAAATTTTTCTCCTTCACTTTCTCTCTCGCCTCTCGCTTCTCGCCGGAGAGTTTTATCTAGCCGCCGACGCATTCTCTGATTCGTTTTTGCTTTCTCGATTGAAAAAAGCTGCTTCGGTTCGATTCGAGCTGGAATCACTTGCTCTGCGTTAGTCAGATGAAAGTAAATGCGTCGATGTTGCTTCGAGATCGACGATCATGGAGATGAATTAGTTGATTCCGTGAATGTAGATAGTCTTTGAGCTTTGAGTAGAGTTGATTTTCGTCTTTCGGTTTTGAGGAATTTTTGTTTTTGTTTATGTGGAGAAAAGGAGAGATGGCTTCGGATCTTAGTAGAGCTGGTCCTGTGGAGAGAGATATTGAACAGGTTGCTATAATTTAATCGAAAGCCTTTTGATTGTATGATTCAATTTGCTATATAGATTTTGTTTGGTTGTTTCTGTTTGAATTTTGTTAATGGAAGTTTCTCTGTTCGGTGAATCCTGCTGTCGCTGGTCTTGTTTCTCTTGAGA
Organism: Anastatica hierochuntica; assembly: GCA_900406275.1. NCBI lineage: Eukaryota > Viridiplantae > Streptophyta > Magnoliopsida > Brassicales > Brassicaceae > Anastatica > Anastatica hierochuntica. The sequence continues at coordinate 69,935 of OVAN01000217.1, read as the reverse complement.
ACTCTTAGGTTAGTAGTAAAGAGTGTTTTCTAGTGAATCTGTTGAGATAAAATTCAAAGGTTATCTGTAATAGTTAGCTTCATCCTTGAGTTCCATTCAACCGTAGCTTGGTTCGAGCTATTTTGGCTCCTTTACGAACTTTTTGTGGAACGAAACGACTCTTGGAGACTATTAAGGCTTGAATAGATTTCATTTTGTGAGCACTTAACCAATCACAAAGATCAATTCTCGGTTACTAATTTGTTTTGATGCAATTATCGTGGAGATATGATTGTTGAGTATCTATTAGGCACTGTTTTTACTGGCGGGATCCATATTTCAGTGCGCGCATTGCATCTGATATTACTATTGCTGAGCTGATATCTCAATTGCAAAAGATTCAGCTGCTTTGCTTACGGAGTACTGTTTGATTAATTTTGGCTCAGGCTATTATTGCTTTAAAAAAGGGAGCTTACTTACTAAAGTATGGAAGAAGAGGGAAGCCTAAGTTCTGTCCATTTCGCCTTTCTAATGTAAGTCATTTTTTACTTTGTTTCATTTCGTTGTTAGTAGTGCTTTACGGTAATAGTTTTTCCAGCAACCACCTTAGTGCTTTCATTTTTCTTTATCTTCGATGAATTTGTGAATGAGGTAGTGATATTTCATTTTGTTATATTTTCTTTTCAAAGCTTAGCTTACATGTAGCCCATCGTCTGGTGTCTAAGAAATAGTTGGTTGTAACTTTCAGGATGAAACTGTTTTGATATGGTTCTCTGGAAAGGAGGAGAAACATTTGAAGTTGAGCCATGTTTCTAGGATTATATCTGGACAACGCACTGTAAGTTCATAAGTTGATGATGTGTTTTTGTTTCTTTCTTGAGGTTTCAGTGAAATATAAGGACTGTAATATTCATTTGCCATGTTAGATCTCTGTCTTCCCAAGATTGTGTATTTCTTCTGGTCATGTATGTTCAAATGCCAAAGTTGTGGCTGGTTCCCTTTATTATGTGGTCCAAGGTGTTGTATATGGTTGTTTCAGTAGCTGCATGTTATTTACCAGACTTAAGTTATGTGGCAGTCCGACATTAGTTTCTTAGCGTTGTCTTCCAAAGAATCAACCCCTTGTTCATTTTCTCCATGCTATAATTGATAATATTCATCAGTTTTTAGTCTCACTTTTATAAGGCATTTTGTTCTTGTCTTCTTTATGAACTTTTCATGCAATTTTTCATGTGTGGTATTCTTTATAATTTTAGCAATTGCGGTTCTCTTGTAGCCTATTTTTCAGAGGTACCCTCGTCCTGAGAAGGAATATCAGTCATTTTCACTAATATATAGCGAGAGGTCTTTGGATTTGGTGAGATTTATAAGCTTTTTTTTTTTTGCTTCCACTCTAAAATAATTATCTTGTCATTCGAAATGTCATTGGGGTTATTTGAAGTTAATTAATCTGTTGGTTGGACTTTATTTGGTAGATCTGCAAAGATAAAGATGAGGCGGAGGTGTGGTTTAGTGGACTCAAAGCCTTGATTTCGCGCTACCATCAAAGAAGCAGGATAACTGAATCAAGAAGTGATGGGACACCATCTGAAGCTAATAGCCCGAGAACATATACCCGGAAAAGTTCTCCTTTACACTCACCATTTAGTAGCAATGACAGTTTGCAGAAGGTACTAGGATTTGTTTTTTCCCATGTACACCGTTGTGCATGTTAACATTAAGAACTTCTTCATTGACCTTTCAGGATGGTTCTAGTCACCATCACATTCACAGTCCATTTGAGAGCCCGCCTAAGAATGGCTTTGACAAGACAGTGTCAGACATGGCATTATATGCAGTTCCTCACAAAGGATTTTATCCTCCAGATTCTGCAACTATGTCGGTTCATTCTGGAGGCTCGGATAGCATGCATGGACATATGAGGGGTATGGGCATGGATGCTTTTAGAGTTAGTATGTCAAGTGCTGTTAGTTCCTCGAGCCACGGTTCTGGTCATGATGATGGAGATGCATTAGGAGATGTTTTCATCTGGGGAGAAGGCATAGGTGAAGGTGTTTTAGGTGGTGGAAATCATAGAGTTAGAAGTTCGCTTGACATAAAAATGGATTCTTTATTGCCAAAATCATTGGAATCTACAGTAGTACTTGACGTCCAAAATATTTCTTGTGGAGGGCAGCATGCTGTCCTCGTGACAAAACAAGGAGAAAGTTTTTCTTGGGGAGAGGAATCCGAAGGCCGGCTTGGCCATGGTGTTGATTCCAATATCCAAAATCCAAAGCTCATCGATGCTCTCAGCACCACAAATATTGAGCTTGTAGCGTGTGGTGAATTCCATAGTTGTGCAGTTACATTATCAGGGGATTTGTATACTTGGGGTAAAGGAGATTTTGGTGTTCTTGGACATGGAAATGAAGTCAGTCACTGGATCCCTAAAAGGGTTAATTTCCCATTGGAAGGTATACATGTATCATCCATTGCTTGTGGACCTTACCACACTGCTGTTGTGACCTCTGCTGGGCAGTTGTTTACTTTCGGTGATGGGACCTTTGGTGTTTTGGGCCATGGAGACAAGAAAAGTGTTTTCATACCACGAGAGGTTGACTCTTTGAAAGGTCTTCGCACTGTCCGAGCTGCCTGTGGTGTATGGCACACAGCAGCAGTTGTAGAAGTCATGGTTGGGAGCTCGAGCTCAAGTAATTGCTCATCTGGAAAACTCTTTACGTGGGGTGATGGTGATAAGGGCCGTCTTGGTCATGGTAATAAAGAACCAAAACTTGTGCCTACTTGTGTTGCTGCTCTTGTTGAACCCAATTTTTGTCAAGTTGCATGTGGGCACAGTCTAACGGTTGCACTTACAACACAAGGCCATGTCTATACTATGGGTAGTCCTGTCTATGGTCAGCTTGGAAACTCACATGCTGACGGAAAAATTCCAAGCCGTGTTGAAGGTAAACTTCACAAGAATTTTGTCGAAGAGATTGCCTGCGGCGCTTATCATGTCGCAGTTTTGACTTCGAGGACAGAGGTTTACACTTGGGGAAAGGGATCAAATGGTAGACTTGGTCATGGGGATGTAGATGATAGAAATTCCCCGACATTAGTAGAGTCGCTCAAGGATAAACAAGTGAAAAGTATTGCCTGTGGTACCAACTTCACAGCAGCTGTCTGCATACACAGGTGGGCATTAGGGATGGATCAATCCATGTGTTCAGGTTGCCGTCAGCCTTTCAATTTAAGGAGAAAGAGGCATAATTGCTACAATTGCGGGCTAGTGTTTTGCCACTCGTGCAGTAACAAAAAGTCGCTGAAGGCCTGTATGGCACCGAACCCGAACAAACCATATCGAGTGTGTGACAAATGTTTTAACAAATTAAAGAAGACCATGGAAACTGATCCATCGTCTCATTCTTCTCTGAGCAGAAGAGGAAGCATTAACCAGGGATCAGATTCCGTTGACAAAGACGACAAGTTTGATTGTAGATCGGATGGACAGTTAGCTAGATTTTCTTTGATGGAGTCCATGAGACAAGTAGACAGTCGATATAAGAAGAACAAGAAATATGAATTCAATAGTAGCCGTGTCTCGCCTATACCAAGTGGAAGCTCGCAACGGGGTGCACTTAGCATAGCCAAGTCGTTCAATCCAGTATTTGGAGCATCAAAAAAGTTCTTCTCAGCTTCTGTTCCTGGTTCTCGAATTGTATCTCGGGCAACTTCGCCAATATCAAGACGTCCTAGTCCACCTCGTTCAACGACACCAACTCCCACTCTTTCGGGACTAACTACACCAAGAATAGATGTGGATGATACTAAGAGAACCAATGATAACCTAAGCCAGGAGGTGGTTAAGCTAAGATCTCAGGTAAATTTCTACTCCGCCATTCTCTCCTCTCTTTTCATTCACTCGTCGTTTCTATGCTGCCAAAAAGTGGGAAGGAAAAATGTAGTCGGTGAGACTATGCTATTAGTTTCGGTAGTCAACGATTGTTTTCGATCATGCTCAATTATGTTCTGGATTTTACTATTATTGGTGAAACCGTTCTCCAAAGCGTTTGAGAAGCCACGGCTGCAAACATGTTTTATTTTAGAAGTTTGATCACTGCCTCGGTTTCTCTTGATGACTGTTTCTTTGCTAACTAATACATCAGGTTGAAAGTCTTACAAGGAAGGCTCAACTTCAAGAAGTTGAACTGGAAAGAACAGCTAAGCAACTTAAAGAGGCGTTGGCAATCGCTAGTGAAGAAACGACAAGATGCAAGGCAGCAAAGGAAGTGATCAAATCACTTACCGCTCAAGTAACTTTCTAAGTTAAAAACGAATAGTTCATGCAGCTACTGGTGATTTCTTATACTGATTATAAGTATCAACGTAACTATGCAGTTGAAAGACATGGCTGAAAGATTACCCGTTGGATCAACTCGGTCTGTGAAGTCTCCTGCGTCTCTTAATTCATTTGGTTCCAGCCCTAGTCACATCGACCCTTTTAATATCTTAAACCGACCAAATAATCAAGAAGCAGAGCCAAATGGCACAAACACCCCAATGTTATCTAATGGGACCATCACACCTGTATCCGGAAATGGTGAAGCAACAAACGAAGCACGAAGCGAGAAGGAATGGGTTGAACAAGACGAACCTGGCGTGTATATCACTCTTACAGCTTTACCCGGAGGTGCTAGAGATCTCAAACGCGTCCGTTTCAGGTACGTACTAGTTATTTTCCGTAAAGAAAGAAAGAAATCAGTTTTTTAAATGTCTGAAGATCGGATTGTCTCGGTTCTTTGTTCCGACAGCCGAAAAAGGTTTAGTGAGAAACAAGCGGAACAGTGGTGGGCGGATAATAGAGGAAGAGTCTACGAACAATACAATGTACGGATTGTTGACAAATCCAGTGAGGATTTGCCTCATTGAGAACAAGAAACTCTTCTAACACTAATGACCAAATCTATTATTTTTTTTCTACGCCCACGAGTCAGGTATGAGTGCAGAATCTCGAGTTATTATAACAGATTATATATATATATATATGTAGAGAGAAATTAGTTGTTCTTTTTTTCTCTAAGTGTTTACATGTTTCTTTCATTGTAGTTTGTGTTGGTGTTGGTTGTGAGAAAAGTTTTGTAAATTCTTTTGTGGTGTCTTTACTGTAAATCGTATTAACAAACATTGTTTTTACGTTCTAGAAACAATCTGGAGTTAATGAAATACTTTTTTTTGTCGACAAACCGAGTCACAACGGGTCAACCGGTAACCCATATCTCGCTGTCCATACCCCCAAATGGAGGTGCCGAGATTCGAACCCCGGTCTTGTGGTGAGAATGACACTCTGACCACTATGCCACGAGTCGTTCTCGAGTTAATGAACTACACACATTAACATCATGAAACTAAATAAGTTACTGATATTAGTTCCAACAAGAATCAAAGCAAAGCAAAAATGGAACTCAGGTGGTGTCTTTATCTTCCTTTGAGAGTTTTAAAACTGTATGTCACTGAAGGGGCCAAAGCATCAAACATCTCATAATACTAATAATCCCTACAAGGATACAACTTGTCTGATGATTCAATTTTTTTAAACATAATCCTCATTAAAAGAAAAGCAAAGGAAAAATAAACAGACTCATAACGTTAAACATGGAAACTAAATATAAAAAAGAATCAAGATAACGAATTTAGAATGAAGAGAGAAGAGAGAGAGTTGAGGAGGGCATAGTATATGATTATAAGTATATACATGGAAAATATCTCTGGGAAGTGGACTCTGTTCTTGGTTCAAGTAAGTCTTATCAGCTCATGCTTGGCCACAAGGAGCTGAGTCTTGTCGCGAGTTTCGCACTCTTATAGTCTTCCCGAAGTTGAATAAACCTGTGCACATTTTTTACATGTTAAGTAATCATTCTTACTACATATGAATCTAACTATAATCCCCTTTTCTTCTTCTTACCTTTGAGCGTCTTTGCGAATGCTTGGACTACCCTCGAACAAAGTCGACAGACTTTCTGGAGCAACGATGAAAACGTTCGCCATTCTACACTCACATAACACAAGTTGTTACGTTAAATAATACGAATAAGGAAATTAAGAAACAGATAGACGAATCAATAATGTTATTACATGCCCAGAAGCTCAAATTTCTCATCCACAGATGGAGCATTGAAGCGACGAACAAAGTCTCCATACTCGCTTATGTCACGCTTCAGCCGTAATCCTCCACTGTCAGCCAAAGCGTTAGTAAACCACAAATCAGAACCAAGCGGTTTTTTTATTTTTTTCACACAGATCTAATTTTGCAATGAATCTGTAAAGTTTTAATGTGGTCAAGAGTTTCATCCGAAAAAACTTCTTAACTAAGAGATACGACTATATCAAACATTGCACTCATGTCAGAACAAATTGGAAAATCAGAGATAGCAAGTTTCTTATGGTTATCGAGGTCCTGAATCTGATTTTTGCGGTTATTCTACATCTGTGGTAGAGTTTATAGATATGGCACTATCTGTTTAATTCTTCATATGCTTGCAGATGTGATTTTAATAAAGAAAAGAGAAAACAGACAAAGAGCTGCGAACATACCTGGGATTGAAAGTGAACTTCTGCCAGTGAGTTAATAGTAGTTTGTCAAACCTATTTCCCTAAAATAACAAAGAGAAATGAAATCAATTCATATTCTCATAATCCTTCTCCATATAAAAGCAACAATCATATGATGCAGAAATTAATTTGTTCCCGTTAATTATTAATAGGGCGAAACCACCGCAGGATGTTTCAATTGTTATAACGCTGGACTGCCATCCATAGGCGAAATAGCTAGCAATATATGGATGGCAAAATCGAAGATATCGCACAAGAACTAAAGCTAAGAAAGATTCTTTGTTTTCGAAATCGGACAAAGCACTAAATAGCAAAGATCAGGGAGATAAAGCATTTACAACAATAACATAGTAAGCCAAAGGCTAATGATATCTTTAGTGATACAAATCATACCAGTTCTGTCAGGAAAGCTTGCTTATTAAGACCTTCCAAGGCAGTGAAGGCTGACTCGAGTACTCGGGAAAGATAAGCCACGACCCTGAACAAGAGAGTGCAATTAGAGACCAAAGTAACAGGTTCTGACGAAAAAACAGATAAAAGAAGAGCACAATGTTGAGAAGTGAGCAATAGATATCATATAAAATGGTTCCAGAAAAACACTAGGTACACTAGAAATAAGCACACTAGACTTCTGGTTTTTCCAACGAATAAAGAAGTGAAGCCTCTAACCAATTAGTGGAAGGTAATATTTTAGGTAGACCAACCTTGTGCAGGCATTTGTTGGGCGGTGGTCAGGAACAATGCCATCATCAGGTGATCTATAATCAGTAGCCTTCTGCTCAGAAGAAAGTAGCCTATCAACCTGAAAAGAAGACATTTTGAAGCTCAACTTCTAAGCCTGTTCAGCATTGAACCTCATAGATCAGGTTGTCGGTTAAACAAGAAGCAACTAACCTCAGCCATTACAGTTTCAATGCACTGCTGAAGTCCTTTATAAGCAGCTGTCTCTGCTTTGGACAGAGCAGTTGACATTTCTTCGCATGAGGCAGCATGTGCACCATCCACTGTTAGGAGAAGCCGAGAAATAGAATTTGCAAAATACTGAAAAAGAAAATTATAAGATTAAGAGAGGGTCAGCGAATAGAATTTCTGTAGTAGAAGATCAAACTGTTTGAATATTTCCATGGCTTAGTAGCAGAGGCCTTTCATTATGAAATAATTGAAACAAACTGACAACCATAAACGTAACAGAACATGCCTGCTGAACAATAGCAACACTGCCACCGCAACGTTGCACAGCCACCATGAAGGATTTAAAACTACTTTCACCAGCAGCAGCAGCAGCTTCTGCCTGAGAAATAGTAAAAGAAATTATAAATAACTCGACCTAACGATTAGAATAACGAGCACTTCAGATAGCGGAAAGAGCCAAGTGAAGTAAATTACAGCAGAAGCAGCTGCAGCAGCCACTCTTCTGCTAACACTTGTGCCTAAAACAAATCTCTCCCTCAATGCTGCAGCTTCAGAAAGGCCATCCCTTGCCCGTTCCAGTCCCTCAGTTATGTAGATGCTCACCTGCAAGAACTCATCATTGCGTCAGCACAAAAATATGATTGATTCTAGAATCTTATTGAACAGCATACCTGGTCTAGCAGGCAAGTAAATATGGCTTTAACATTGGCAGCAAGTGTGGCTGGCTGCACAAAGAAATAACTAGATCAGATGTATAGCCCCAGGCGCTAGAGTTTATTTACAGTTGTGTATTTCTGCAAATATCAATGCTTTAGATGATATCTTTGTCAATATCCTAACTACTACATCTTTTTCCCAATATTCACAGCAACTAACTTATTTTGGGAAGCTTTCTCATAAATTGCTCAAGTTCAGTAACCTGAGATGAAAACAGTGTGCATCTGGATATTGCTTCTTCGTTCCAACGAACAAACTCTGTCACAACGGTAACTGATATCTGCTGCTGAGAAGATGATATTGAAGCACCCTTAGAGCGTCCTATTGTCCCAGATGACTCTGAACCTTGCTGACTCTCAGCACGTAATTCTTCCATCTGTAGAGAAACACGCATATCTAAGTGGTGACACTAATAAAAACAGTAAAAACTCAGCCAGAAAATGAAACAATCTAATAAACCTTTGCTTGATATAGTTGTTTTAAGGAGGCCTGCTCATGCTCAGGGTATTCATCCTTGTGGGAGGAAAACAAGGACTCTGTCAAATCTGCTTAGTTAAAATAAAGACTGTCAGCACCAAAAAAAGTTTGCATGACAAGCAAAACTTCTCGCACTCAGAATCACAAGAGAAACAAAATGACCTTCAACATCCAGGTCACCACATCCAACAGCTCGGAGGTCTTTAGCGAGTTCTTGGGTTCTCTCGTATGCAACCGCCAACATTCTAAGGTACTAAAGAAAAATCAAGAGTTAACTTTTTTCACGCATTTCTTCTAGGCAGATAGAAAAGAAAAAGATAAGGAGATAGCTACACACGAGTAACAATCCGCCTTCTTGCACAGGTGGTGGACTCATCAGAGAGGGCTTCACCAAAATTTTATCAAGAATACCCGTGACACGCTGCTCTAGAACTCTCTGCGTAAAATACAAAAGAGTTGGTATAGCTTATCCATATGCCTGGGTCACGCTATATTGTCCAAATCATCGACGCCCATTACCTGAACTAGGATCGCCATAACTTCATTTGGAGCGGGGAAAACAGCGGTAATTGTCGCTGCTTCTTTGCGTACAGTGTCTACACATGAGAAATAACAAAAGGCATTAATCAACAATACATTTCAAGTATTGCATCCAGATCAATGACAATCCTTCAGACCTGTAATTTCTTTGTATAAAGAAGTAAGTCCACGGGCAACATTGCTAGGACTAGGCTGAGAACCTTGGTCACCAAGCACCAACCTGATGTCTGAATTCATGACTTCCACATCAATAAACATTGGACGTGTTGCCACGTAATGCTGCATTGCACTCGTACCCCTGTTAAACTGAAAGTCAAGAAGGAAAACAGAACATCAAGAAGCATATATAATGGCAGAGCTACACATACATTTTTATGTGACAGCCTTATCTAGAACTAACCAGTATGTAACTACTAGCTAAGTAAAAAAGGCCTTCGTTTCCGGATCTAAGATAAAAAGGAACAGGGTTTCCTACTGAATTGTAAAGCTGACAAGCTGTATGCTGCAGAATAAAGTATTCACCTGTGACAAAATCTTAGCACACTCTGACATGGTGGATAAATCTCTCCGCTGTGATGCAGCATCAAAACGAGATAGAAGCCTGTTCTCCAATTCTAAAAACAGTGTTCAAATGTCACAATGGTTGAATTTGAACATACAATGAAGTAATATACAAAAAAAAACATAGCATAAACGAACTAGCATACCATTACAGTAATCCTGAAGATTAGCAACAGCAACTTCCAGTCCTCGGCCAGCGGTTGCATTTCCCGCAGCTGTACCCGCACCTTGCCTTCCAATGTCTTCTTCAGCAAAGGATCCTGATATTGACAAGGAGCGCATCAGAATAGATTACAGCCTGATACAACTGTAAACATTTATCGTTCTGGAAGCAAGAGAGTTAACATTTTAGTTGTCAACAAAAATGTAGATAAACGATGTTCTAACACCCAAAAGATATTAAAACAAATAAAGAGCTATCACATCATACGTAGTTTCTGAGCGATAGAAGCAGCCTCAGCTACACGGCTATCATCAGAAAACAAAGGGGAAAGCTCCATAAGATCCCCTGGGCTTCCGTTGAACTCCATTAGGTACTGCATTTGTAAAAAGAAGATTAATCTAAGCTTTCACCCAATGTCTAACTAATTATACCACCAACCTTCACATAAATTGTTTCTTACCTTTATAAGCTCTATTGTTTGGCTAGCAGTTTCCCGCTGAGCATCTGCACTCTGATAAAGGAAGCATGGGTTAATATTGGATAGACCACCAGAGAGTTGGCTTTATGTGGGATTAACTTTACCTGCAAATGATCTCCAATTTTTGCAGCGGTCTGTCCAACACTTGAAATACGACCATCCAACCTTGCAAAGCTCTCAAACAGACCATCCACACCCTTCTCTATCTAGAGAGAGAATCCAATTAACCCATTTGAAGAAATGATCAGGGTGTCAATTAAAGACTCATTCATAAGGCAGTGATCCATGCACCACAGAAAATTAACCAAGATAAAACATCGCCAACCTCAGTCAATGTTTTCCGGTGTTTGGCATCTTGGGCTGAAACTTCCTTCTTCAGTGTGTTCAGCCTTCCATCAACCTTCGAAAATATCAAACATCAGAACGGAATACACAAAGAAGAAGGGATTGTAGTCAATATAGACCCACTACACTCACTTGCTTCCTAAGATCAACTAACTCCTTGCAAGCATCTTTGAACAAAGACAAAAGACCATCTACTTCAGGAAAGAAAGGAGCATCAGATTGCCCGCGTAAATGCCCATTCGTCAAACCATCAATGTTGCCATGACCATCCCCAGAATCAGCTTCTTCTTCTAAGAAAGACGGTAAGAGGTCGTTCACAAGGTTCCCGAACAATGCGTCAAATGAAAATTCACCCTGTTTATGCCAATACATACACGCCAGTAACCAAAAATCAAAATCCCTAAAGATTCAAAAAGTATTAAAAACGTAAACACCACAAGCTGCTGAATCCTTCCTGACCCTGAAGTCTTCAATGTCAAGAATCAGAGGAAGAGAGTTCACAGAGGATGATCTAGGACCTCTAGGTCTGATTCCTTCTTTCATCTGATAAAAAAAAATCGTAAAACGAAAATTCAAAGGAATTGAAGAATCAAGTCTAAGAGATCATATGAACATTCAACAAAGAAAATCTAATAGAAGATGCGTAGAATTCTGGAAAAATTTCAGAGAAATCTTAAATCAAAATTAGTGTAGAGAGTACATCCTCTCAGTTCTGCAATCTCCGCCGAATGCGACAAAGTCAGAGGTGGAGGACGACTCATCGGGTGGAAACCGATACGAGAAAGAAAATAGCTAATACGGAACAACTTACTGGCGGTGGACGGCGAGATCTAGCCGGCGGAATCCGGTAACAGAAGAGAGAGAGAAAGGCGGAGAGAGACAGAGAGACGGTGTATTATGGCGGAAATGAAATAGTTGGGAGATTTTCTTTTTCTACATCTTCGAGCTCATCAAATGAGCTGTTCATTTTTATTATTTTTTTGGTGAACCGGCCGGTTAAAGTTTTTGATTTTTTTGTCACAAAGATTTTGATAAACTAATAAAAGTTTGTATTAGGGATCCCCAAATTAATCGGAATCGAAAAACCGAACTGAAAATTCGATAACCGAAACCGAAAAAATGAAGAAAATACTCGAACGGTTTCAATTTTTTAAAACCGAAAGAACCAGAACCGAACCGGACCAAACCGAAATATATTTAAAATTATCCAAAATACTTAAAAATATTTAAAAATATTCAAAATTACTCAAAAATATGCATAAATAACCGAAAATATCTAAAATTAATCGAAAATTTATACCCAAATGGTTACTTTTTCATTTTGAGCTGAACCCGAACCGAAAGCTTTTCGATTTTAATATGGTTACAAAATTTAGAAACCGAATTAATCGAATCGAACCGCATCGAAGAACCGAATGTCCACTCCTTGTTTCTGTACATCTCAAAATTTTGATTTTTGTTTACCTAATTTCTTACAAATTAAAGAAATCAAAATTTAAGTAGAATGCAAACCATATACACACAAAAAAAGAAAAATCTTTTGCATTTGCTTAACAGTATTCTTGTTTTAAGTTTATTAAATTGTGTTTTCTTCATTTACAAAATTAGGATCAAACAATCTGTGGAGTATTTGTTTTTGAATATTTTTTGGTATATTTGATTAAAAGAAAACGGACGACATTAAAAGAAAAGAGAGTTTCATATTGACTAACACAAGCCTAAACAATTAATGAACATTTTTGAAACATTTTACTGTCATTTCTAAGCATTGTAAAATCTCATTAGCAAACTCCTATAAATAATGATCAGAGTTCAAAGCAATGGAAGCAATATCCCAAAACTGACAAAATCCGAGTCGAAAAATATCGATCTTTCGCATAAAAATGGCCACCATTGTTTCTCCGACGCATTTCTCACCTGTCGAAGACGCTGAAAACATCAAGAAAGCTTGTCAAGGTTCATACTTTTTTAAAACTAATGTGTTCAACAACTTATGTTTCATTCTAGTTTCTTTTTTCATTTAGGATGGGGAACCGATGAAAAGGCTATCATCTCGATCCTCGGACACCGGAATTTGTTCCAGAGGAAGCTGATACGACAAGCTTACCAGGAGATTTATCATGAGGATCTCATTCATCAGCTCAAATCTGAGCTCTCTGGCAACTTCGAGGTCTAGATTATTATATCAACATGATCTATTATGTTTGTTTATTAATAGCATTTGTTACCTTGCAGAGAGCTATATGCTTGTGGGTTTTAGATCCTCCAGAGAGAGATGCTCTCTTAGCTAATATGGCTCTTCATCAGATGCCTGTTCCTGACTACAAGGTCCTTGTTGAGATTTCTTGCATGAGATCCCCTGAAGATCTATTGGCTTCGAGGCGTGCTTACCGTTGCCTCTACAAGCGTTCTCTCGAGGAAGATCTGGCCTCCCGTACTACTGGAGACATCAGGAGAGTGAGTGATTTTTTAATTTTCAAATGATTTCTTCTTGTTTTGACTGATCTTTAACGCTTGAGCCGTGTTTTGATACAGCTCTTGGTTGCAATGGTGTCTGCTTATAAGTATGATGGAGAAGAAATTGATGATATGCTGGCACAGTCAGAAGCTGCGGTTCTTCATGATGAAATCCTCGGTAAGGCTGTTGATCATGAAGAAACTATCAGAGTGTTAAGTACAAGGAGCAGTGTGCAGCTTAGCGCAATCTTCAACCGCTACAAGGATGTCTACGGCAGATCGATCACTAAGGTATGACCAAATTACGTTACAAATTGATAATTAATCTGTCACAAAAACAATCAACGGGAAATTGTTAGACAACAATAAAAAGACTTCTCAAATCATTTGGGGAACTAAAGCAGTCGTACCAGTTTCTCTTCATGACAATGTCCTTTTGATATCGGTAATGAAACATTTGATGAGCAGGATCTCCTGAAGCACCCTACAAATGAGTACCTGAGTGCACTACGTGCAGCCATCAGGTGCATCAAAAACCCTAACCGATACTACGCAAAGGTAAGATACAACAATTGTCTTTCAAATGTGGTCTCTAATTTCTCCCAATTCAACTAACGAGTATTCATATCGTTTTTATCTCTAATGCATCTAGGTTTTGCGCAATGCAATCAATTCAGTGGGGACTGATGAAGATGCTCTGAGCCGTGTGATTGTCACACAAGCAGAAAAGGACCTGAAGAAGATCAATGAGCTCTATCTCAAGAGGAACAATGTCAGTCTCGATCAAGCCATAGTAAAGGAGACATCAGGAGACTACAAAGCTTTTCTTCTAGCCTTGCTAGGACACGACGAAATTTGAAGTTCACCTTCATATCAACACCTTAAAATGTTTTCTTTTCTTCTAATTGCTAGTATGGAATAAAGTAATACTCAAAGTTGAAGTAATAATAAAGTTTCATTTTCATGCTTCCTCAATCACTTCTGTTGTTTAACTATTCATAGTTAAAAAAGGAAGTACAAATCATTAAAATTTCCCCTAATAAAGACATTCTTTGCAAGACACCGAGAAACTAAACAAACTCACTGAAGATCGGGGAAACATGTTCATGTATGGATTCTTTCCTCCCTCAGCCTCGTACTATGGCTGCGGCAATACCAGCAACAATCCCTACAGCGGTAACAGCAATTCCAACTCCAATAACACCATCTGGTTTCAAAAATCAGAAGAGAGTTAAGAGAAAGCAGATTAAGATTTTAACGGACGGAAGGAGGAGAACACAAATGACACAAGTGTCAAGTGATTACCTTTCACAATACGGTCTTCTATAGTCCTTTTCAGTGTCTTTGCCTGACTCCACTCTGGTTCAATCTAAAACCAAAGAAAGAAAAAAAGACCGCATTGACTAACAAACACACCAACATTATGAATTATCCGCGGATTAGATAATTCAAACCTCTAAACACCGTTCTATACATTCCCGGCTTCTTGAAAAATCACTGTTTCGATAGTAACCAACAGCAAGAAGATATAGCTTCTCCCTTAGTTTCATAGGACTTGTGAAATTAACCACCGAAGCTGCAAAACAATCGAAAACATCTTGCTGCGATCAAACCAGTGATATGTTGATCATCCACTTTTAGAAGAATTTCAAATAGCTGAGATTCCATAGATTTCAAATTTCAACACGAAATCGAAAAAACTAAAATTGTAAATACGCAAGTTTATTATCACCTTCAAGCATAGCAATCCCGCGATGGATATCTACAGGTATCTTTGAATGAATAAGAGCCCAAGATAGGCGCATGATACATTCCTTCTTATGTCCTTCGTCTTCACCTTTCTGAGCCTCTGCAAGTTCTTTTTCACATCCCTGAAGAATCGATTTCAAAAGAGATTGAAAACGCCTTACAAGTTATGTATGCATCGCAAAATCCAACGAAGATGAAGAAGGTATGAAACAATCGCAAATACAAAGGATCGGTTCCTATGCGGGAGGAAGATAAAAGCTTACCGAGATGATGTCGGCATCGCACAAGGGGAATTCATCGGCGGAGTCAGAGGTAACGCCGGAGAAGAAGCCAGAAACGGAATCGAAAACCTTCCCTATCGTCGCCTCCATTTTTTCCGTCGAAGCTTGAAGATTTTTTTTCTAAATTTTTCCTTTGACGAGACCTGTTGAATTAGACTTGACAGAGGAAAAAAATAAAGTTATGTGTTAATTTGGAGTTTAAATAAATACTTGTGTAAATATTTTTATAAAATAATTATGATTTTTTTTATATTTAGTTTAAGCTAGTTTACTAAATTTAAAAGGTAAAAATATTGATTGTAAACCAAAATTTGACAAATTCAGTCAATAGAATTTTTCTAAAATCTTTTTTTTTCTATCCAAAATTAGTCAACACATAATAAATAATAATATTTATTTATACGACATAAATTAACACAACTAAAAATTGAATATTTTATCTATTAATATCTATCAACTATAGAAAATTATTTTTATTCATGGTAATTTATCTTGTATATTAATTAAAGTTTATGAAATGAAAAATACATTAAATCATTATATTCTACTTTTAAATAACAAACTACTCTTTTCAATAAAAAAAATACTAAACTCTAACTCGAGCGCATCGCATATGTAGTCACAGAGTTGTTATTAGTTAAATCCGATTCGTTTGCTAGCCGTCAGCAACAGAAGAAATGATTAGCGATATTTTTTTTAGTTCGTTTAGTACTCGCAACGGCAACAATTTGCAAATTTACAAATGAACCGTCAAATTATACAACGATTACAAATTCGAAGCCATTTACAGCTGCGGTTAATCGCTGTTTTTAGTTATTCAATTGACGATCGACAAACCAACGACATTTTAACCACTGCCGTTAGCGATCAGCAAGTCGAAGTTATTTATATATGGTAACATATCTTTGGACCAAAAAAGAAAAGTGAAGAGTTTGTAAGGTGTCTCTTCATCAAGTCTGGGGTCGTGGTTTCGAACCCGACATTTGTGTTCGTGCGAGTTTGTTCCGTGTGGGGTTAAAAAACCACCAAATCGGCTCGTTGTCATCCGATTCTTCTGTATGGGGTTAAAGGCCACCAGATCAGTCCGTTGTGATTCGAATTATCCACACACAAAAATAAAGAGAGAGATGGGCTTTGTCTTCCTAACATTGACCAACCCGTCTCTTTTGGTTTCTTTTCTTCTGATTCTTATGAAATAGTGAGACGATTCGTTTAAGCGTTTTCTACTGTTTCTCCTTTCCTTCAAAGAAGAGAGAGAATCTCTTTACCTCTCTCTCTCCTTCCTTCACGTTGTAAGCGTTTCTCCCTCTTTCAGCAACAAATCGAGAAGACTAGGCTATGGATTCTCTCTACCTCGTCATCGGTTTATAGATTCGCTCGTTTTCGTCAAGCTAAGGCAAGCTTTGTAGCAATGGAGTTGGTGGGGAAAGTCGTTAAGAAAGAGATCGATGGGGTAGGGTTTTGCTCCGGGACGGTGCGATCTCGCGATTCGTATGGATTTTTCGAGATCGTTTACGAAAACGGCCTTATTGAGATCTCTGAATTGGCTGAAGTTTCTGCTCTCGTCATGGGAGAAGAAGAAGAAGAATCCAACGAAACATCGGTCCAAGTGAAGGCTCGTGCTGGTAGAAGACCGAAGAAGCGATCTCGGATCGAGAAGATGGATGAGATCAAGCGAGACAGCTCCGTTGAAGGGAAGGTCAAGTCGAAGAATGAGGTAAATGTATTAAGAAATGTCGATTTAAACGATGCGGTATTGGAGAATTCAGAGGTTAGTGATTGCTTTGGTATGAATTTGAGAGGGAATGTTGATTTGAATTGTGGTCCTGAGGAAACCCTAGGTAGGAGATTGGAGTCTGTGACGGATTTGAACAGGATGGTGCCTGAATTGAATAATGCGTTTGATCTGACGACTGGGTTGGATTGCAATTTGAATGAAGGTTTAGATTTAATTAATGTAAATATCGATTATGAGGGAAATTGTAGTGATGAAACAAAGGGATGTATTGATCTGAATAAGGATGTCAAGTGTGATTTGGACTATGTTGGTTTCTGTGCTTTGAATGCGCAGAAGAACGAGGGAGGATTTGATTTGAACTTAGAGGTTAATGTGGAGAACGATAAAGATGATGTGTACGTTCCAATGAATGGAAATGTCACAGTTCAAGATGTCAACATGCAGGACGAAAATGGTGTCCATGATGATATCGGGACTGGAGAATATAAAGAAGTCTGTGTTGCTTTAGTATCAAATGCTCAGCTTTTGAAGGAGATACAAAAACATAATAGTGGTTCATTGCAGGATCTCAGGACTCCTGATGCTAATGGGGCTGAGGAGGATAATCATCTGACTGAGCATGATGTTACTACTGTTGATGAGTATCCGTCTGATGGGAGAAATTCAGATGAATATACGAGTGGTAGGAGGAAAAGAAGAAAATGTTCAGATAATCCAGATTTCACGAGTCAACCTCGGTTGAGAAGAAGCGCTCGTAAAAGGGTAGCTCGATCTCGTGTCAGTAGCTTTGTAACAGCTTGCGTAGTTGATGAAGTATCTCCTTCTACGTCAGCTAGTAGTCTGAGTGAGGAGAAAACTTGGATCGTTGGTGGAAAAGCTGAGAATGTTTCTGTGCTTCCACCAAAGCCACAATTACCTCCATCCTCGAATAGCTTGAATTTAGATGGTCTTCTCATACTTGATGTCTTTACTACTTACTCTTGTCTGAGGTCCTTCAGTACTCTGTTGTTTCCGAGCCCCTTTGAGTTGAAGGATTTCGTGGAAGCCTTGAGGTGCATGTCTCCTAGTCTATTATTTGATAGCATCCATGTTTCTGTCTTACAAATACTAAGAAAACATTTGAAACAATTGGCTGCTGATGGTGACCTATCAGCGTCTTCTTGCCTGAGGTATGCCTTTTATTTTCCATCTTGAGTAATGAATACCCTAGTTTTACCTCTGTTCTGTGGATATGAAGCTTCTCCTACTTCACTTCTCATGCTTTGCTGGTGCTATGTTGGATGCAGGAGTCTTGATTGGGATACATTGGATGTGGTTACTTATCCCCTTTTTCTGGTCGAATATCTACTATTTTCTGGGTCTAAAGGCAACTCTGGGACGGATATTACTCGGTTGAACTTTTTCAGTAATGAGTATTTTAGACAACCCATGAATCTGAAAATTGAGATACTTAGCCGTTTGTGCAATGATATGACAAATGCTGAAATTGTGAGATCAGAGCTTAATAAAAGATCTTTGGCAGCTGAGGTTGACATAGAATTTAATAGGAAGGTGAACACAGAAGTGCGACGCAGAAAGCGAAGCATGATGGAGCTGACAGATGATTTTTCTTTAAATGAGGAGGTCAATGATTGTTCGTTTGACAGGAACAGTGATGACTGTTGTTTTTGTAAAATGGATGGCAGCTTACTGTGCTGTGATGGTTGTCCGGCTGCCTATCATCCTAAGTGTGTCGGTGTTGCCAGTAACCTTTTGCCTGAGGGTGACTGGTACTGCCCTAAATGTGCATTTGATCGGCTTGTACCAGGATGGAAGCCTGAAAAGCAAATTCGAGGAGCAGAGTTTATAGAGATTGATCCCCATGGGCGAAAGTACTACAGCAGTTGTGGTTATTTATTGGTGTAAGTCTCTTTCTTTGGTTCTCTTGTCTAAGGGCTAATACAATCTCAACGGAATCTATATTCTGGATGAACCTCTGTAATTTTGTTTTCACAGTATATAAATTAATATAAATTTTTTATGCATATTAGCAATTTTATTGCCTCTCCTCAATGGTTCAGCTTTTTGTTGACATCTGGAGAACATTGTAGATGCATGTTGGCTATATGTCATAACTTGTTTGTAGGTGAAGGTTTTAGGATTTTTGAAAATTACACCAATGTAGGTAGGTGGAGTTCATCTTAATATGCACATAACATGATAAAATTGGAAACTGTATCGATCTTGTCTTTTTCCTGTAAGTTAAATTGCATGGTTGGACACGTGAATAGCCTTTTTTGCTTGTTATTAACGAATTTTTACTCTTTGCATCCTCAATGTATGTAGATGTGGAACTTTTCTTACCATCTATTCCTAGGAACTTCTTTCATATGTTGATCGCACGAACTGCTACATCACTTTATACGTTGGCTGATGTCGTCTACTTTGAATTTGCAGGATAGATACCGATGATTCAGGCTCGTTGAACTACTACCATGTGAATGATGTGAACATTGTGCTGGAACAACTAAAGTCATGCAATTTTTACAGTGGCGTAGTAAGTTCAATTAAAAAACACTGGGATATTCCTCTTGGGCTGAAAAGGACAACCAGTGGTGCGAATTCCCAAGTGTCAGTACGCTTGGATAAGTCAGCAGAAGTTATGAGTCCTTCGGTTGATGGGTTTAAGGTTCCTCTGACAGCTCTGGGAAAACAGTCAACATCTAGTGTTAAGAAAAAGATGGATGAAGCATCCGGTAATGGAGGTTCACATAGTCATCCTTATACGACTCGTCAAAAGATATCAGATTCAGCAACTAGGCTAGGTATCGTTACTGTGAGTTCTGAAGGATGTGCTGAAACTGCACAAAATGGTGTGGATGTCCAGAGTCTTCATGAGTCAGCATCATCGAACATTTTGGATATCATGAAAGAGCCAAATTTGAATATCCATTCTTCTTTCCAGAGTTTGGCTACAGTGAACACAAGGAAAGCAATTAGACCGAATGTGCAGAACGTAATAGGCTACAGAAACCATTACATATTTGCTCAGATGACTACATCAATTTCTGAAGAGATGATGTGTAAGTCACCAACCCGTACCAATGATATGAGATCTAGTGAAGAGATTGTTTCTACGCAGGTAAAGACTATATTGATGAAAACAACCAATTTTTAATGGCGATATATCCAAAGCCTCTACCTAGATGCGTGGAAAGAAGAATGTGGATGGTGTCATTCTTGTAAAAATTCTTCAGAGGATGCTGGGAGTGATACAAAGTGTTTGTTTAACATGAGTCTCGGGGCTTTATGGGGCATTTCGGAAAGTGAAGTTGCTAAATGTCAATCCATTGATAAGAAAAGTCATCTTTTCACTATCATATGCCAGATATTATCAATGGAATATCGATTGCAAGGCCTTTTGGTTGGTCCATGGTTAAATCCACACCACTCCAGGATTTGGCGTGAACACCTTTGGAATGCGTCAAACATCTCATGCTTGAAACCTTTATTAGCCGAAGTGATACGTGGTTATATTGGAATGTTTCTAAGTTGATTGTATTGGCAAAAGATCAAAGTACTCAATCACCACACTGATTTGCTCAGGCAAAAGCCGTCATTTTCAAATTTCTTCATTATGGTCTGCTACCATGTAGAACTTCCTATTAGAAAACTTGGAGTGGGTGATTTTTAGATGTATTTTCTTTGTGTGGCCAGGACTGTTGAATGTTTTGCTACTTCTACATTTGCTCAAGACTTAAATATCTTCATAAGTCTTTAACTAGAATTTCTTGAGCACTTGATTGTTTTGTAGTGCATCAAGCTGTTATCAAAATCTTTGTTTCCTAATGGAATATTTTGTTAATTACTTTTGAACAGCTGGAGGTAAATTTGCATCATCGCGTACTTTCACATGAGTGGCACACCCATGTCGACTCTGCCGTAGTAATGGGATCAGCTATACATCTTCTCATTACTTCTGCACGATCATAGTCAAAGACTGCTATTGGTAAAAGAAGGGGATCATTGTTGGAGTCCGGGGTTAACCCTACTGTCAAAAAAGAGGTGGATTGACCATGTGTTGGTGGAGAGGCGGCCGAATTTCACGGCAGTTATTCAACTGGAAGGATTTACCTCACTCTTTAATCTCGAAGGCTGCTAGACAAGGTTTACATGTCTCTTCTGTTGTCGATTTTGTGTTTGTTGTCTTTAACTATTATTTTGTTCACTTGAGCCAGTTATTTCTTTCTACATGCAATCTACGCTATGCAGGTGGAAGTATGAATATTCCAGGAATACTTTATCCTGAGAATTCAGAGTCTGCTAAGAGAATCCGACGTGTTGCCTGGAAAGCAGCTGTTGAGTCATCGACAACTTCAGAGCAGCTCGGTTTGCAGGTAATATCAACTTGGTCAAGCTGAATGTAATTCTTGTCCAACTGTCATCGATGAGAAATACCAATGGGGAAGTTTCCAGGGGTGTATGGGTAATACGCACTCGATAAGAATCTCCATTTCCAGCCTAAGCATGAATGCAAAAAATTGAGATCCTTTAAGTGGTCTGCCTAATTTTGTTGTTAAATTCTGGTGAAATTGATATAATGTTTTGAATCTATCATCTACATGGTAACTTATAGGGGGGGTCGTTACACGGTCTCCTATACTTTTGTGAAGCCTTGGAGGATTTTCAGTTAACAATTAAGTTTTACAGGTGAGAACACTCCATTCTTACATAAAGTGGGATGATATTGAAAATAGTCATCCTCTTCCTATGTCGGACAAAGAGTCTAAAAGATCTGCCAGGCTATTCAAAAAAGCAATTGTCCGTAGGAAGTCCACAGAGGATGAAACTGTGAGATATCTCCTTGACTTTGGTAAGAGGAGAAATTTTCCGGATGTTGTGTTGAAGAACGGTTCCATTGTCGAAGAATCCTCGAGTGGAAGAAAAAGATTCTGGCTGAATGAATCATATGTGCCTTTACATCTTCTGAAAGGATTTGAAGAGAAAAAAGCTATTCGAAAAACTAATAAGCCAGGAAGCTCTTTTAGACACTCCGAGCGAAACAAAGTACAGAAAAGGTCCTTAGAGAGAAAAGGATTCTCATACCTATTTGAAAGGGCAGAAAGATCTGAATCTTCTTTGTGTGAGCAATGTAAGAAAGATGTGCCTGTAAGGTATGTACTTATTACCATCCTTTTTTGCCTTCTAATGTCCTTGTCTTGATCAGAACAACAATTTTAGCTTGAGTAACTTTAAAAATAATGGTTAGTTGGAGTCTGCATTTGACCTACAGGACACATCTGTTGATAAATGAATTCCTGTTTGTTTACTGTGACTTGCTCTAGAATCCGTTTTCTTTTGTTTGTTGAGTATGATATGTCTTAATTGTTTTTATGGTATTTGTTTTTCTTTAATGACAGTGAAGCTGCAAGCTGCCACATCTGCAAAAGTGAGTCCTTTTCTATTACTTTTGTTTAAGATTTTAGTTTTCGCAAAAGAGATGTTTGTGTAGGTGATCTGATAAGAACTTGGCCCATACTGAACACAAACCAACGTCACGAGACCTATAGTATTTTGTTTGGATAAGTATTTTCGCATCTATGCACAATAGAGAATTATAATCGACATGTTGACCTGCGGTCCAGTCGGATCAACCCATTGATACCAAGGGCAATCCACTTCAGTAACCATTGTGATTTTCTTTTTGACAATGATTTTTAACTCCAAAAGGAAACTTGAGAGTGAGGGTTGTAACTTGTAAGCACTAGTTAGTCTCATTCCTAACAAAGAGGAGATTCCTAACATGATCTTCCGTTGAACATGTTTATCATAATTTTTTTATTGACATAATCTATGATAAAAATTTCAGGGTTGTTTCACAAAAAGCATGTCCGGAGGGCAGAGAATGGAGGCATGTACATCTGTCTTCAATGCAGAAGTGAAGTGCAAGCAAAAGAACAACCAACTGTACGGAGAAGGGGACGACCCCCAGGGAGTTTCCGTAAAAAAATTGCAGTTCAGACACAAAAACTAAAAAAGGTCGTACCAAAGATCATACCTGCTAGCAAATCAGCTCGGCTAAAGAAGACTACAATCGCAATGGCAGAGCGGATTTCCACAAGGTTAAAGAATCACAAAAAGGTCGTTGCAGGCAAACCATTGCGACGCTCAAGCAGGCAACCAAAGCATGTAATACGGCTGCTGGATGAAAGTAAAGTTCCTGGAAGGAGTAAGAAACGGAAACTGGAAACCAAAAGAGGCAGGGGCCGGCCTAAGAAAGTAAAACAAGAGATGTCCATTAGAAAGAAGAGAACAACTAGGTGCTTTAGCTATTGGTCGAATGGCCTCCTGATATCCAAAAAGCCTGGTGATGAACGAGCCAATAAGTTCCGGAAAGATAAATATTTTATTCCTGAGGAGAACGGGGATTCTGATCATGACCAACCTAAGTGTCATTTATGCAGCTCGACTGAATCTGAATTTGCACCTGACTCGACTTTCATTGCTTGCGAAATTTGTGGAGGTAGATCCATTTTCTGATCTTCTTTTGGTTTAGAATTTGGTTTCTTTTTGCTGCTCAGCGTTCTTTTATTCATGTAATGTTTGTAGAATGGTACCATGGAGATGCATATGGGCTTAACGAGAAGAATTCAAGTATGGTAATTGGATTCCAGTGCCATCTCTGTCGCAAACGGACTTCTCCCATCTGTCCACATATGAAATCTACTACATCCCCTATTGCATCCTAAGCTGTAAATTCGTTAGTAATCTTAGCCTGTGGGGACCAAGTTGGTAGAATCAGACAGGGGAAGGTGTAAATAGTGAGATGTCCATACAATTTTCGGACAAGAGTATCCAGTAGAAAGAATCAAGGAGATGCAGACACAGAGGAGGAAAACAGTTTAGCGAAAGTACAAAATTGCTCTATCTTTATGGCACTGGTAAGTTGGATGAGTAGGTAGATGCTTGGTTTTGACATAGCCTTAGAGTGAACTAAAAGGAGATTTAAGAACCAGAGTTGATTTATAATACATGATTTTGTTTTGCTTTTCAAAAATGGAGGTATGTAGTAAAGACTGTTGAATTTAATTTTCTATCATTGATAGTGGTCTGTTTTTAGCTTTGGAATATTACATTGATTGATCTAAAGACCAACTTCAACCATTTTAAGAAGTTGCTCTAATCTTTGGCCTTGACAAAACATGGTTAAAATGTAGAGGAAGAGGACACTGTGTCACTTGGTTGTTAGCTCCCTGAGGTTGTACTTTACTAACTCTTTGTACTTCTCTACCACTCCAATTAAACACATTGTCTGTAGATTGCAACACAAAAACCTAATTTGAGTCTATATGCGATAACTTAACTGATCTGTTGATGCAAAAACTTGGGACATCGAAATCTATCTTCGCTTACCTTAACGATTTCCACCACGATTGACATATCCGGGTTGCTCAAATCGACTTTGTGAGGGCAGGAATAGATTTCGCCACTGCGTTTATTATTTTCATCCTATCAACTCCCGTGTTTGCACGCGCTCCATACAACACGGCAAACTGCAAAATGGTAAAAGAGAGGTTAAGCATTTCGGAATCTAGGAAGGGATACGCGAATTGATCATGTTAAGTATTATTACTTTTCGGGGTTTATCTGTCTCAACAGGGAAATACTTTTCTACAAGTGGCTTGATGGCTCTTGAAATATCTTCCTCGGAAGGGTAACACGATACTTCTATTGGTAGAAGCCTAAGGATGAACCTAAGACACGAGATACATTAGTAAAACATCGATAAAGACATAATAATTCTAGGCATGAAGGAGTGAGTAAGATCAAACCTTGACATATGTTTTCTTGTTGCAGCAACAGAAGTCATTGCATGCTGTGCAATATCTTTAGGACTTGGATCACCATCTCTCCTTTTCATTTGGATGAAGACAATACCATTGCAACCCGGATCTAACTTCATGAATCGTCTCTGTCAGAAACAAGAAATGGATATTTAGACGTTTATCATCCGCAAATATTTAATGATTATTCCTCTCATTCAGTAGCTTACTTTACTCTTGTCTCCAAGTTCTTGTAATTCAGCTTCAATCAACTTATCAATAGACTTTTCCGCATTTCCGTCTACTTTTGCTGATGGATTTGCTTCTTCAATACATATCTTCTTTCTTGGAGGTTCATCTACAACATTCTTCTGTTTCACTTCATCTTCTTCGCCTTTTTCATTCTCGTTTCCTGCCAATTTTTCGACTTCACATGACTCTTTGCGCGGTAATTCTTTCATATTCACTTGATTATTACCACCTTCACTCACTCCTTCCTTTTCGCCATCGCCTTTGGGTTCCTCTTCCTCGCCATTATTACTATCATCTCCCTCCTCATCCTCATCCTCGCTATACGAAAATACAACCTTTTTGTTCATTGGTTTCTTCGGCAACACAGAACTACTAACTCCCAAGTTAGTTCCATGGACTAGCTCCTCAAAAAACTGTAACATGAAGACATTTAACATTTAAGCAACACTCCAAAAGATTACATAAGAAACTACTCAAACTTAGACAAAAACATTAGAAAACTCTTGAGGAATCTAACAAACGCATGATCACTTTGATAAATTCTTTCTATAGCAATGAACACGAAGAACAAAATCCATCTGGGTTTGTTGAAATCAATGTAAAAAAAGAAGAAACTTTTACGGAATCAATGACGTTAAGAGCTTCATGAGAAGCTTGATGTTCGCGTCCGCCATCACAAGAGATGAAGAAATCTTGTACTCCTGGCTTTAAAGGGTAAGCCCCTTTCTTCTTCGCTGCTCTCTGCAATAAACAAATTCGACTCAACAGAAGAAGAAAAGATTAACACAAAGGAACTTTAGCTTAACGTGAAGATTATGTTTTGAGGGAAAAAACGCTGCTTCCTCTTCTTGCTCTGTTCGCTGACGGTAGCCATCGTCGGAGTTTTCGGGTTTCTCAGTCAATGACGAAGTGAAATTTGGTAGGTCATGTCTTAATGGGCCTCGTAGGCTTTTGGCCCATTAACCAAAAGCTTCATTTGCATTAAAAAATACTTGTTTCCAAATTTTTTTATATGATATATTTTTTTATACTTCATTTCAGATTTTAGAAGTACAGAAAGTTAGGCAATTTATGTCAAAATTTTTTTTTCTCTAAATATTATTTACTGATAATTTCTTATACATGGAACTACAAAGCCGGCTATCGGTGAGATCGTTACCGGAGCCAACAACCCACAAAAAGGGAATCATAAACCCACAAAAAAGAGTCAAAAGCCCACAACAAGGTAAGCCAAACACTGGAGATAAAGAACATAACAATTGACATAAAACAAAAGAGTTTAAAGACTTAACTACCATCGCTTACTCCTAAGATAAATTAGCTTTCTTAAGAAGAACATGCCCAAGATCATTAACCTTTCTCAGACTATGAATCTTCTCGTCCTCTGTTAAAATGGAAAGTCTTCAGAAGTTAAAACAAAAAGTGCTTCCTTATGATGGCACGACGGAAAACCGTCGCATAAGCCGGAAAACGGTTGAATTGTAATATACACGACCAAACACCGAAGACATGGACGCACCATCTAATCAGATCTCGACCGAATCTGATGATTAGTACAGGTAGAGGAGACTAGAAGCCGCTTAACCGATTCACCCACCAAGATACCACCCGGGAGGTGAAGGATGCGATCCGATTAAGCCCAAAAAAACCAATAAATCAAAGAAGAAGCGGTAGTAGCAAAGCTCAAACCCAGACAACCATAAAACAAAATTAACTAAAGATCGGAGAGATAACCGGAACCGACCACTGCCCCACCAACTGGTGCATTTCCGGATTAGGAACTACTCCAACCGAGAGTAGACAGAGCTTTAATTCTTGCAAAAAGTCGGGATTGGTTGTTGGCCCGTCTCTAATTTGCGAATCAGAACCTCCACACCGAAGAGCAAAGGAAAAGGACTGCCAATCGAGACTTCGTGCGCCGAGAAGACAAGGGGTAAACCGTTCAGTGGTCGGGGTCAAGCCATAGACAAATCACACCTGCACCACCAAGAGTCTGCCTGCACCGAACGGAACAACTTGCTACCACACAGTAACAGATTGTAACCGCCGCACATCACCGAGAAAGAAACCCTTCGATGCCCAACCTGGACAAAAATTGTCATCCTCTACCGGTTCAAGAACCTTAGGCCTTGGTAAAGCTCCGAAAGCCTTAATCCTTCCCGCCGTGAGGAGAATCTGGAGAGGAAAAGCCTTCGCCAAACACCACGCGCCGCCAATCCCATGGACTCGACGTAGATCTGAGATGATAAAATAGATCTCGCCAGGACCACGAACCCTAAAAGCCGACCTCTGGTCCTCCGCCTTCGACTCATGCCTCACCGCACCTCAGAGATTCGCCTTAAACAACAGACCAGAGATCTCACGAGCAGATCTCTATTCTGTTCTCGCCGGCTAACCCAGAGCTTAAGCATATTGACCGAGGAAAGAAAGAGAGACAAAGGCAAAAGGAAAAAACAAAGCTAAAGAGGAGACAAGAAGCCTCCGACGTCGATCAACGCCGTGCGCCGGAACAAAAGGATCGACGAGGATCTAAAAAGATGCTTTTTTTATTTCATCGTTTTTCTTCAGAGTTGTGTTTTCACTTCCGGCAATTTATGTCAAATTATGGGGATTGATTTCTTGAAAATGAGATTTATTAATTAATAAATGCAATATATAGAAGGGGTTTTACTATTATATAAATAACATGGGTCGATCCACTTATTATTAATCCGTTTTGAGTTGAAAACGCATGAAATTTAACATGGTATCAGAGTCTAACCACACACAGTTCCTTTAATTTGATCGAAAAATGGTCCAATCATCCCACTAATTAATACTCTAGAGATGACTCAATTCCGTCGAGATAGTTGCTCATTCCATTTTATTATGACTGATTTTTTTTAAAAAAGTTTTGTTTCAATATAGATGATTTTGTAAATTTCTATAAAAATTATAAATTATTTATATATATTGCAATATGTTTTTCATTTGGTAATGATATTTATATATAAACGTGATAAATTATATAAAGATTTATAGTTTCTAAGTAAATATCATTTAAAGTGAAATAAAAAATATATAATACACATGATTCACATGAATCAATTTATTTATTATCAATTGATTTTGAATCGATAATAATCAACGATAGTATTAATTTATTGCAACAACTTGAACCAACCTTGACATTCTTCTGTTCCAATATATATGTAGTGGAAACAACAAAACAAAAGGCATTTGAAGCTTATAAAGTTGAAACCAAACATAATACAATCACAAGACCAAACATACATGTGGCCAACGAGTCTTAGAGTAACCCTCTTTCCAAGAGAGCAGCTTTCATCGCTTTCAGTGATTCTTCCATTTCATCGCAAATCTTATGAGGATCCGGTATGATCGTGGGATCAACCGCTAACGAAAGTACCATTTTATCCGCATAACTCATGTAATGTACTAACAATGCCTATCAAACACAATCCAAAAAAATTATTAGGGTTAAAAACCAAATCCAAAAGTCTAAATCCGAACCAATTTGGAAAAATACCCGAAAGGATTTCATTGACGGTATTTTGGATATTTGATACTATCCAAACCAGATTAAGATTCGTATGGGTATTCGAAAAAAAAATCCTAAACCGAACATGAAATCCAAAACCATAAACTGGACTTAGAATCCGAAAATCCGAAAAACCTAAAATCCCAAAAAAGAAAAAAACTCGAATCCAAACCAAAAAACGTCAAAAACCCGAACCCAAATGAATTTCGGGTGTACTCGGATTTTACATGTATTACTAAACCTGATCGGAATCTGATTATATATTCAAACTAAGTCCGACAATATCAACCCGAACCAAATCCGATCTGATTTTTTCTTAAAATACTCGGACGGGACTAAAACCTATGCCCACCCAAAACCCAAATGAACCCGAAAGTGTAGCTCTATTAATAAAGCTTATCATATTATTTTGATTATGCAAAGAAAAAAAAAGTACTACTTACATGCGAGTGTCCATAAGAGCTTGGAGCCATATAAGCAATAGGATGACCACGGAAACTGATTTCTTCCATGGGACCAATGACATTTGAAACACATGTTGTTATGTTCATCACCGGTCAATTAAATATCGTTGCTGCTGCCTATAATGACAAGAGTGTGTGTTGTACCTTATAAATTTCTCCGAGAATAGCAAAACAAATTTCTATATAAGTTCATTAATCACTTTATTTACCTTAGCTCCTAAAGTTTTAATGACGATTTTAATAATCAAATACGCTATATCAGCGTGATAAGAGTGTTTCTTTCGAGCCATAATGGATCTTGAATTTTTTAGATAGATCAATGGATCGGTTTGTAAATCGATTGAGAATGGAAAAAAGATAAAGCTCAAGTAGTTTCCCCATCTGCATTTTGAATCCTTCACCATCATATCTGCCAAAGGCTTTATAACAAAACAAATTTATAAATATATATCCATACAATATACTCTCTATAAATTAATATTCGATAAATTAATATCTCTATAAACAATTTGATATATCATATATAGTCCATATAATATACATGCACCGTGGTTGAAAGTCACGTGAAAAACGTGTTGTGTGCCTATTCAATGATAGTCGATAGTTTAAATTTATTGAATTCATTGAATTGCGACGTTTGAATTTATTATTCTCTATACCGCTACCTCCCTCACTAACCACCGTCCTTGAATTGCGACGTTTGAATTTATTATTCTCTATACCGCTACCTCCCCCCACTAACCACCGTCTTTGAAGATAAAATGTGCCAGATTGATGGATCATGGAGTCCAGAAACATCTTTCAGTGGTTATGGATGGGTGATCATGGAAGGAAATACTAAAGGCGAGTTTGGGAGCAGAAGTGCACTAGCCAATCTCTCCCCACTTCATGCAGAGCTAGAAGCGTTGTTCTAGGCTATGGAATGTTTGATCTCGCTATCTCGACTAGACATTGTTTTTGCAACGGATTGCATGCAATTGATCTCGATGGTATCTAATCCGGGGGAATGACCAACATTTGCAGCAAAGCTTGAAGAATTTAATGCACTCAAAAGCGTTCTCTCTATGTTTAATATGTTCTATATTTCTAGAAAGCTGAATTCGGTAGCGGACGATCTTGCCAAAAAGGCAAGGTTTAAAAACTTTATATTTTCTCATATAAACACCACGGTTGTCGTGCCTCCCCTAGCGGGAAGCACATTACCGGAACCTTAATGAATGAGATTTGTCGTCAAAAAAAAGAAAGAATTTATTATTCTCTAATACGTTCGAGATAATGACTCTTGTAACCATAAATTTCGATATTTTTAAGATAAATATTGACGAGATTAATCTTGGGTCGAATCGATTGAATCCGGTAAGAACTGTAAATCAAACTTTTGATGTACGATATTGTTCCTTAATACCCTTAACTTTTTAAGGCCGATTCGGATGTTATGAATAAATCAATGATGTTTATTTCGTTTGATATCAAAACTATACACACAATTCACAATGGCATTTTTTTGTCGACCTCACACAATTGAAAAATAAGTTCCAACAAAGTTGGTTAAACAACAAACCATTTTAGTTATATATTTTTCCTTTTGCTATACATTTTCGGTTTTAATTCTCTCTACATTGTATTTGTAAACAATACTGTATTTTTTTTTGTTGTTTCTCCAACAATCAGGATTGTCTCAAACTATTTTTAGGTCATGTTAAAAAAAATATTAACGGTATATTAGATGACACAATATAACTTAAATTTTTTTTACCACATTTATGTATGTTACTTTTCAAAAAGTAATTATAGGCTCTAAATTATAAATATCATTTTGAAAAATTGAAGTTTTAGGTCCTAATTTTACCGATATAACCTTAAAAAACTTTTTTTCTTTTTTTATTTGGATCTTGTTCAATCGCTCCACTTGCACATACTAACAGACTGGTTTAGTAAGTAAAAAAATCTACAAAATATAAATAGTTTAAAAAAATACTCCCTCCGTCCCATTTTAAATGTCTTTCTAACTTTTTGCTTTGTTCCATTTTAAAAGTTTTTCTATCATTTATTTATTTATTACAATATTAACTAAAAGATTTTGTCCAAAAATGTTAGAAAACCATGTTAAAAATCAAAAAGAATATTCATATTAGATGAAAAATTATTAGTTTGTAATAAATTAATTTTCTTAACATAATTTTTTTGATATTTTTCGTGTTCCATTTTATAAGTCTTTCTAAAATATTTAATACATTTTAATACAAAAAGACAAGATTCTTAAATTTTCCTATTTTCACTCAAAAGACTTATATAATGGGACGGAAGGAGTATTTATTAAGAAACTGAAAATGAAAAAATAGAAAAAAAGAACTACAAAGGTAAAACATCATATTAATGTAAAATCAAACCTCTTTCGTTAGCAGAAATTAATGAATTTACAATCAAAAAGGGTTAAAACAAGAAGAGGATGAGCAAATGAAAGAGACCACATGATCTTTTCTTTAACACACCAAAGAAGATGAACGAAACAAACCAACAAACAAAAATGAAATAATGTTATATACGCATGTCTCTCTCCATTAACCACCAACTTCAAGCTTCCTGTGATCTGTACAACACTTCTTTCTAACGTATTGCGAATGGAGAACGATGGAGAAGTCGCGAACAAACCGAGTAATACAATTCTCCATTTTTCTCCATTACATGAGTAAATCATCTTCAGCATCTCAAGTCTTTTAAATTTTACCGTGTGATGTGTAATCTGACCATCTGATAATACTATCCATGCCTTACCGGCCTTGAGTATTTGCAGGAGGGAACTCAACTTTTGCTGCGGAGGAATATGGTAAAAGATATCTTCGGGAAGTTATAATGGGTACCTGTTTGATCGGTTTGGATCAAACCACCTCGGAGCTGATGGGTCTCTACGTGAACTCCATACTTCTCTCCTGTTTCTTCTACTGCTATTGAACGGATAATTAGCATCCGTGTCTACTCCAGATGTGCTGCATCCATCACTTCTCTTTTGAGCATTATGAATCTCTTCTTCAAGATCATACTGAGAACGCTGCAAAAGCGCCACAACATAAAACTATATAATATAAGAAACTCTAAAGATAAACACATCCTTGAGAAAGAAAAACAAATTCAAAACACAGCTCAGGATGTTATCGGTTTATAGATATTTTACCTTTGTAGGGTCTGAGAGCACAGCATACGCTTGACCAATCATTTTAAATAATTTATCGGTATCTCTGCGCACTTCTTCTCCTATCTCCTTCCATAATGTTTCATCTCTAGTCTCGTTTCTTGTCAAAGACTGACCAGCCTTCAATTAGACAAGACAAGTTTAGGATTCATGCACTTGTTATCATCTACCACCCTTTGCTTTCCTCAATGATAACGGTTTAGATGAATCCACACACATGTAAAGTCAACAGTCTAAGCATAGGAAATACCTTGTCAGGATGATGTTTGAGAGCGGCCTTCCTATACGCCTTTCTGATATCTGAAGCAGAGCATGATGGTACGACACCCCTGCCACAAAGTAAGTACTTTTTTAATTAGCAGGGCCACAAAGATCTTCCTTGCACGGTAGACAAGCATCCGCGGGAATACATTCACTCGCAAAAAGCAGAATGACAAAAGAAAACAGATTTGTGCATTAAACCTCGATTATTCTAATTCAATGAAAAATGAGAATTTGGCATGTTGGTTGGGGAGAACGCGAAATGATTCAATTCGTATAGAACTAGAGAGCACAACGAAGCCCTTGGTGGAATAAAGTAAAATTAGCAGAATAGTCTACTTACAAGACGAGGTACATATCCAGAGAAGTTTCTTTCCTTGATTTCTCTTCCAGTTCAGAAAGTCGTATACGAGCTTGTCTTATGTCATTGGCTAAGCTAGTGAACCTGTCATGAATTCCTGAGGTCTTCTCCTCCATTTGCTTCGTTAGAATATTAACATATCTTTGCATATCACTGGCTGCCTGTCCATAGTCCCTAATCATCTCGAACAGCGTGGCCCGTCTAGAAATAGCCTGAGAAGTTAACAACTTAAGTGACTCAATGGAATACTTATTCAGCCAATGAGACAGAAACGTAGTCCTGATTTATAAGAGAACGTACAACCATACGCACATAGTAACAGAGGCATGAACTTGCATTTAAAACGTAAACAGAACCGCTAGCTCTGAACACAAAATAAAAACACTTAAAACTACTTTGTTTCTACAAGAAGTTATTACCCACTATTCAAATCCAGTGTATTATCTAAACATTGGAGCCTTCAAACTACGTGCCGTTGAAAGCAGAAACAAAACAAAACAAAACCAAATAATGATAGTTGTTAGGGAAGAAACCTTTGAGTAATTTTGGTCGAGAGCAATAGCAAGGCTGCAGTCTGCAATAGCGTCAGAAATTTGACCAAGAGCTTTATATGCAGCAGCTCGATTACAGAAACAAACAGCTGTAAAGGGACGTGATTCCACATTGCAAGACAAGGCTGCTGTGTAATGTTCAACTGCTTCAGTGTGTCTTCCAGACTGAAAAGCTTCATTGCCCGCCGACTGCGATTTGGTAGGAACATCAAAAGGGCACAAAAATGAGTTAATAGCACAACTAATGTGAACTCCCATTTGCCTTGTTTTTATTCCTTTCGACGTACAAGTATTTCATAGGTACAAATGTTAAGTTGGGTTCTGAAAAAAAAGTGCAGGTTCGGAGCTATAGCTGTCGCATAAGAAAACAATACCTTAAGGCGCAACAACTCACGTATAGTAGCAGCCAATGGAATGAAGGATTCAAGAGTTTTATTTCCGTCTCTGTATCGGCATGACATAAACAAAAGAGACATGTCAGATTTCACCTCATCTGAGAAAAAGAAACGTAAAAGTTGCAAATCAAAATCACCTTTCTGTAGCAGATAGTAATTTTTCTTGCTTCTCTAGAGAAGCAATCGCCTCCTCAAGCTTTCCCATATGGAAATATGATTTAAGCATGAGACGACACCGCCAAATTCTAAAGTTTATGTCCTTGGGAGTGCCATAAGAATCTGGGTTAGCTAAAAGTTTATTAGTGTCTGCGGGAAGAGAATTCTTTCCAGCCAAATCAACTGTCTGCTCACAAAACTTTATTGCTGCTTCATACTTCTCAAGCTGTCACCAAATAAAAACAAAGCAGGTTTCTTAATCTGTTCGGGTAAGAACTTTTTTGATTTCCTACTCACAGTTATCAGAAGTTCTCTTAAACATGAGTTAACCATACCATCAAAAGCGCCTCTCCCTTCATAATGAGTAACTCTTCAGAGTATGAACTTATTAACAGAGCTTCTTCTAGTATTTCCAAAGCTTTCTCAATATCAGTTGATGTTTTAAGATTCAAAAGACGGCCAGCTTCATTCATGCATTCAGAAATCCTCTGTAAGACAACACAATATTGATCAGCCAAAAAGAACATATAATTGTTAGTCTTCTATTTAGATAAATATAGAAAACAATAACTCATATGAATGATAGTAATGAGAACGATTTGGACATACATCAACGTCTGCACATAGCGACTGAAACGACGCTCAATCTATACCATATAGCAAGCAACAACTAAAACAGCATAGCATTAAGTTATCTTACATCTAATTGAAGAAAAGATCAACCATACTATAAGCATGGATCCTAAATCAACTAATGAAACATACGCGTTCCAATTCACGGGATAAGACCTAACTGTGCAACATGTGTTCCGCCAACATGTGCAACAATATTCATGAACTCGAAGAGTTTACACACAACTCTGCGTTCCTGTAAAAGAAAAAGAAGAGAACTCTCTCTACCTGTGCCTTTTGTAGACCTTCAGAAGCCTCTACAACAGTTTTACGGTCCACACAGACGTCATTTCCAGATTGCAAGCATTTTTTGAAATACCTGGATGCATCTTCAATCTCCCCAAGCGAAAGATAACAACTACCGAGACAAAAAAGCCTGAATCAGCGTATAAGACATCATAATGGTAAGATATTATAACTTGCGTTAGCTAAGGAAGAGCATGAAATAGCAAGGTAACCAGGAAGCTCCAAGCTTGAAGCATAAATGAGAAAGATCACCACATACATTCATTTCCCAACTCAAGCTTTTGTATCAAAAATCAAAAGTCACTAATAAGATTTGAAGGAATTATAAGAAGTTTTAAGGGAGGTCGATCTTTACTTTCCAGCTCTGACTTGAAC
This sequence comes from Anastatica hierochuntica, assembly GCA_900406275.1. Classification (NCBI taxonomy): domain Eukaryota; kingdom Viridiplantae; phylum Streptophyta; class Magnoliopsida; order Brassicales; family Brassicaceae; genus Anastatica; species Anastatica hierochuntica. Next base: position 34,684 of record OVAN01000217.1, on the reverse strand, counting down.
TTTAAGGAAGTTGGAGTCTATTGAAGAGGCCATCCTACAATCAGCTATTGCTTCTCTCATTCTTCCGAGAGCCATGCGTGTTGCAGCACGGTTGCTGTAGCAAAGCATCAATGCCCTGAGACAGTTTCTAGAAGTCTCGGTTTTAGGCACTGAATCAATCCCTTGTGTGTATGATTCCTCCGCTCCTGAAAGATCTCCATTTTTATACGCATTGTTTCCTCTGGAAAAAAGGCATCCAAGAAAAGGTAAATTAAATATAAAGACAGAATCCAAGCAAGCAACGATAACAACTAACCACCCAGAACACTACAGGGACAATGAGTAGAAAAATAAAGAGGCAAATACCAACCTTAATCGCCACTTTTCGCATGCTTCTTGTGCTACATTAGGCACATCTCCGTCTCGTGCTTTGTTCATCACAGAATTATTAATAAACTTCTGTGAACGAGTAAGCGGATCCCTTTCACTGAGTTTCCCAATGGATAAGTGTGGCTGCACACCAGATAACGGAGAATGTTGTAAAGATTTTAATGATGAAGCATTTGGAATTGTTGCAGTTGGAATTAAGATATATGGATCCTGCCCAAGTTTAACAGGGTTTTTCTTCCTGTTGATACGCTTTGAAGGTGAAAGTTGCCCATGCACTCCCGAAGAAGCAGAAAAGGTAAACCCGGACTTAACAGCATCTGAATTAAAAAGGGAATGTTCGTCACTTTCTTGCCTATTAGACTTAAAGCTCGAAGTAACCTCACTTTCTGAAGTTGTAACGAAAGTTTCACTACTAGTTTCCATCTCTTCAGCTGCTGATTTAAAACTTTCGGCTTCAGCTCCAGATATAGAAACTTCAGCAAGGTTTTCATGATCAGCACATTTCTCAGTATTAAATTCCTTAGCTTGATAGTTACCAACTTCATCCCCTTCGTTTATTTCCATCCGTTCAGTTGCAGCAGCTAGCTCTGCATCAAACACATCATTTGAAGTAGAGAAGTCTCTATGATCTTCCGTCTCCTCATACGGAGATATATCCATCGGTGAATAAGACTCAGGAGCCTCATTACGTCCGTGTGGAGAAGCACTCTCACTAAAAGCAAATTCACGTCCAATATTTAACTGCACTTTAACAGGTTGCTTGCCCCCTTTCCTTCTCCCTCTCGTGGTACCAACATTGTTCCTCTTTGCATTGAATCCCAACTTCTGGTCCAAGCTAGAAAACGGGTCAAGTTTCGAATTGGGTGTCTTAAATTCCACAAAACCAGTTCCCCCACTGTCTTGATTACTCAAAAAACTAAACTCGGAAGTATTTACTCTAGAAGCCGCATCATGAACAGTTCTAGGATTCAAATTTTGACTTCCCTCTGTACCTACAGAACTATAGTTCATCGGACATGAACCGTTAAAATCATGTACTTCATTCCCATTCGCATTTCCCTGAACTGAATCCGCAGAAAGGTTCCCATCAGCAGCTATACTTCCAACACTTAACTTTCTACACAGTTCATCAGATAGTATCTTCTCCCCAACACAATCCAAATCCTCAGGTTTCTCCTTCGAAACAAAAGATGCATCATTCTCTTTGGATTTGACATTATCTTGTTTCTCATCAACAACGTCACTAGTCAACTTCTCCGAAATGTTCAACTTCTCCATACTTTCCTGGATCACATGTCCTGTACTCCTCAAAGAATCGTCATCAACTATCAGTTGATTACTTAACAAAGTTGTAAGTTCATCTTCCACATTTCGACTCGCATTCTCGCCACCACCTGCAGATTCAAAGTTGTTTCCCTTCTCCATACCAAAACTAAACCTCGAACGAGAAGAATCATTGATATTCAAACTCTGCATATCTTCAGGAAGGCTCTTAACCAAATGCTCATTCTTCTCATCAATCTTCAACTTCACCATTTCCTCCATAACTCTCTTCCCAACTTCTTCATCAGAACTCAATTTCCCACTCGATCCAAACCCAAAACTCTGACCCGTTAAGGAATCTGAAGTACCCGACGAGGGCTTCAAGGTCTGAGATTTCACTTGCTTTCTCACTTTAGAGAATCTAGACTTAGAGAGACCAGAAGATTGCTGCGGCCGAGGAAACGGAGGTGAATTGAAAATGGCGTCGGGCTTGTTGCTGCTGCTACTTCGAGCCGAAGCGGAGAAGACGGTGGAATCGCCGAAGTTGCTCATTGTTTAGATCAAATCAACTCGTTGACATGGTCGATATTTGGAAATGGAGAAGCGGGGATTGAGGCAGATTCTTGACGATTTACGATGAATCCAAAGAAGGGTTTGAAAAATGTTGAATCTTTCAGCTGATGGATTGATCATCAGAAGAAGAAGAAAAAGTTTTTCAAATTAATGGCTGATTGAAGAAAATTGGGTCATCGTTCATGATTTGCTTTGATGTCATCGTACTTTTTAACATTTCTATCACCTTCGAGAGACGTGGACATATTAACCGGAACCGAATTTAAACCGAATTAGATGTTAATATTATCGGAATGGTTACAATTTTAGGAGAATTGAAAAACCGGAACTAAACTGATCCGAAATACTTCAAATGAAAATATACATGAAAATCCCCCAATGATAATTCAATTCAATCGAAACTGAACCAAGACCTAATCAAAATCCAACCGAAATATTTTGAAAATCGAATGGCTCAAATTTTTAGAATCACCAACTGGAGCTGAAGAATCGAATGTTCAGGCTAGGTCTGGGCGTTCGGTTTCGGTTCGGTTCTTTTGGTCGGTTCTTTCGGTTCTTCAAAAATTAGAACCATTCGGTTCCTAAAGTATTTCGGTTCGGTTCCATTTAAATTAATTAACCATTCGGGTATTAATTTTCGTATATTTTCAGGTATTTTCGGATATTTTTGGATATTTTTTGGTATATTTTCGGGTATTTCGGATATTTTTGGATATTTTTAGATATTTTCGGTTATTTCGGTTACCCGTTCGGTTCCGGTTTTTTCGATTCTCAAAAATTGGAACCATTCGGTTATTTTTCGACTACGGTTCGGTTCGAATTCGGTCATTTTTCGGTTCTTTCAGTTCGGTTCTTCGATTCCGGTTATTTTGCACACGCCTAGTCCAACTCTACTTCCAAAGATCTTAAACCAATTCGATTACCAAAAACACACAATGGTTTGAATCTAACCAACTTTTACCTAATTCAACGTAATCTAGTCCAAAACCACTTACAAGTTTTCAATGCATCTTAAATTGCTTCACACGCATTTAGTTGCAAAGTTGCAATGAATGGCTTCTGCCATAGTCATCATCTTAGGTTCTTTTTCTTCTATAATGTTATGGCTACAATTAGCAAATTATAATCAAACGGTTTTACTTGCATCACGCTCTACTAACATACAATAACTTATATTTTATACCAATCGAATTCCATACGTTTTTCATTGAAATACTAGATCATTCTTAAAATAAATTTTTGGTCACAATCATTCTTAACATTTTATCTTTCTAACATCGGTTTTTTATGGGTATAATCGGATTTTCCAGGTTTTTTTCCGGATTTTAGATCCTTTTCGAGTAAACTGATCCGAAATCCACCGGGTCCAATTCGGTTTCTAACCCCCTCTACTCGAATAACCCGATTCGACCAGACCCGACAACCCGAATCCCCAGCTCTAGCAGCTAGACATGGGCATTTGGGTATTCGGTTCGGTTCCGGGTAAAAACTGTTCGGTTCCGAGATTTAAGATCCATTTGGTTCTTTTTGTAATTCGGTTTGGTTTCGATTCCGGATCCAAAACTTTCGGTTCGGTTTAGTTCCGGTTCTTTCGGTTCTGAAGTTTAAGATTCATTTGATTCTTTTTTTCGTAACCGAAACTAGAACCGAACCATATTTTTGATTTTGTGGTGTTAAAATGCGGTTCCTAACCGAAATTTTCAGTTTCGGTTCTCTCGGTTCCCGACTTTTGGATCCATTTGGTTCTTTTTATAATTTGGTTCGGTTCCAATTTCGGTTCCGGTTCCCTCGGTTCCGAAGTTTAGGATCCATTCGGTTATTTCTCTGGAACCGGAAACGGAACGGAAAATTCGGTTCGGTTCCCTCTGGTCTTCGGTTCCGGTTAATTTACCCACCCCTACTAGCAACAATAGAAGTTAAGACATGCACTCACAAGGATCTAGTAGGAAAATAACATGTACTATTAACAAAAAGATATCAAATGCACATAACAAATCAGTCAACCCCAAAACAAAAGATCAACCTCTTTGCTCAACTCTTAGCAACTTACAGAGACATTTAGATTCATAATCCACTAAATGAGAAGAGAAATTCAAAACTGTAACTCAGAATCCTACCTAAGCTTGTGAGTAAAGACACTGCGTACTTGATGTATCAAGCGTGCTTGAACAGCTTCATACTAAGCCAATGAAAGTAGACAGCAACCAGTAGTGCCGGTAGAGTCAACGGCGCCAAGAAGCAATAGTACCTGGAGAATATTTTCGGTTTCGAAATGAAATCCAAATCATGATTATATAATCATATACGTAAACAGATGACTTATGCAAAACATTATACTGATTTAGGATTAGAGAAAGGAAACTAAGCTTCAAATTCACCAAAAGCAGAGACCAATCTTATCTTTCACACTAGCGATTTACAAGAGCGATAACACAAACAACGATCGGTCTTGATATTGAGCAAGAGTGTGTGTACCTATCATTCTGGATTGCTTGGATTATGGGATTGTTAGAGAGTGGAAAGAGTTTGGACACTAAAGCTGCAAAGACAAATCCAGTGAAGGAAACAGAACCAATGATCACTAAGAAGCAACCCCAAAACTTCATTCTTTCAGTGTTGATTTTCACTCAAAAGCATTATGTAATCCAATGTATTTATCATCTCCAGAAACTCCTTATGTGGAAGAACACAAACATACAAAAAAAGATGTTCTGAAACAAGTGAGGAAGAAGAAGAAGAAGATTACATCTTAGTAACCCTAAAATCTGAAAACCCAATACCAAAAGATCATTTTTTCATACTGAGAAACGTAAAATTGAAAAAGGGTTTCGATTTAAGGAGGATTTGAAGCTAAAGTTTTGGTTTTTATCTCAATTTAACTCATCAATCTCTTCTTTCGAATCGAACCCAGATCTTATAAATAGCTTTTTTGTGGTGAATCTCTGAGAAAGGATGATAATTAGTTAAATAGCAATGAGTTTAAGACTAGCTCTCCCAGATTCATAAAAAAATTGACACAACTTACATTGGTTGAGTGAAGAAGAAGAAGAACACAGAGACCAAAAGATTGCGCAGAGCAGGCGAGATGGTGGAAGGAGAAGAAGAACCGTATTAGATAATCGAATTACACAAAACCATATAAGTAACCCAAAACCGGACCGGTCATTTGGTTTAACTGAACCACAAACGTGTCTACATAGTTATGAAACAATGTTAATTCAATATATATTCAGATATTTTCTTATACCTTCTCTTCTTGAAGTTTACATTTTTAATCTTTATCACAGAAAGCCGAAACTCATTTAGTCCAATGGTAAAATCCCTGGTGCTGAGTATTTCAGGGGTCTGGAGTTCGACTCCACAAAGTCGCGAAGTTCCGCGTCGTAGGGTTTAGCTATGGATCGGACTTTGTCAATCCACTCGTATCAAAAAAAAAAAAATTTATCACAGAAAACTCCCTTAATTGTTTATTTCAAAATAAAAAAAATGATAAATTGTATGTAAACCAATTATATACTTGTTGTAGAAATAAAAATATATTTCTCGTTTGGATATTCATATATAAAATATTTTTTGATAAAATATCTAGTTAATTTGTTGGGAATATATATATTGTAGGAAAATATATGGAATGGTGATGCCCTTATAAAAAGATTGTTTTAACGTTTGACAAGTAAATAACAAAAGTAGAAACTTTCCAATACTCACATATATCTCTAATAAAATTTAAGCTATACTTCTACGGCTAATCCATCGTCACATTGACTCATGAACTAATACTAGACTAATTTGATAACTTCAAACTAAGAGCATTATTAATGCGGGTCTCTTACGGTAGGGTTTTTAGGGTCGGTTAAAAGACGATCTCTTAGTTTTTAACTAAAAAAAACTAAGAATCGTCTCTTAAAGTTCTTATTTAAGAGACGGTTACTAAAAAATTAAGAGATTGTCTCTTAACCGACCCTAAAAACCCCAATCTAGGAGACTCGCATTAATCATGCTCTAAAGACTCTAAAAAACTTTAGTTTCTTCTATTACATTTTTAATCACTAGTTTAATTACTTAGGGTGAGGTTCTTAGGATCGGTTAAGAAACGGTCTCTTAGAGAATGATTAATGCAAGTCTCTTAGATGGGGTTCTTAAGGTCGGTTAAAGGACGGTCTCTTAGTTTTTAACTAAAAATACTCCAAAACTCTTTTCATAAATCCCTTTTAATCTCCCTCATCACAAAGACTAAATCTCGATCGATACTATCTTTCTTATATACAATGTTGTCTCCAAGTCATTACTCAACAAACATCTTATGCAAATATCTCATGATCTTCGGCACATTCGCAATCTTTTTCATATTCATCTTCTTCAAACGAAACTACATCACTTCTCAATCTTTTGGCACTAACAACATATTCACAATGAAATGTGAAGATGGTTTCTTGCAGCCTCTTGAGATCGCGGCGACGAACTTAAGCCATTTGATGTTCGTGTTAGCCGGTAGCTCACGTACATGGAAGAATCGAAGAACGTACGTAGAATCATGGTGGAGACCTAACGTGACACGTGGCAATATCTTTTTGGACAATGAACCATCGGAAGAGTTTAGGCCTTGGTCTCCGACTTCTCCACCGTTCAAAGTAAGTGAAGACCCCAAGAAACTTAGAATCTACTCGAAGCTTAGACATACGGTTCACATTCGGCTCTATAGATCCATTCTTGAGACTTATATGCTTAAACAAGACGAAGGTGTGAGATGGTATGAATCTTTGGTTTTTAATTATATTGAAAACTATACCTTTAGTTTATCTGTTTTTTTCGTCTCTAACCTTATGACAAATAGTTCGAATCTTGGTTTCATAAGATGGTAGTAGAGGTGGTGCAACTACTAATCCACTCCTCTCGATTTAACCCTCTTTGATTAGGCATGAGCGTTCGGTTACCCGTTCGGTTTCGGTTCGGTTCGGTTCTTTCGGTACCCAAAAATTGGAATCATTCAGTTCCTAAAATATTTCGGTTCGGTTACGGTTCGGTTCCGTTTGAATTAAGTAACCATTCAAGTATTAGTGTTCGGATATTTTTGAGTTTTTTTGGATATTTTTGGAGTTTAGGGTATTTTTGAGTATATTTTTGGGTATTTCGGGTATTTTTGGGTATATTTCTGGCTATTCTCTGATATTTCGGATATTTTCGGATATTTTTAGATATTTTCGGTATTTCGGTTATCCGTTCGGTTCCGGCTCGTTTCCATTTTTTTGGTTTTTAAAAATTGGAACCATTTCGTTATTTTCCAACTACGGTTCGGTTTCGGTTCGGTTATTTTCAGTTCGATTCTTTGGTTCCGAATATTTTGCTCAAGCCTATGTTTGATATAAAAAATTAAATTTTAAATCGAAATATCTAAAATCTGATTATAGGTACTGGAGAGCGCGTTTCAGAACAAAGATTATTTGTGTATGTATGTATGTATGATATTACAAAAACCCATGAGCTCACTTTTGAAGATATTTGTCCAAAATAAAACAGGTATGTGATGGGTGATGATGATACTCTCTTCTTCATAGACAACATAGTGGAAGTGTTGTCGAATTACGACCACACGGAAAAACATTACATCGGGATGTATTCGGAGTCGATAAAATCGAATGTTCACTTGTCGTTTGAGATGGGATTTGGAGGAGCAGGATTTGCTCTAAGTTATCCTGTGGTAGAAGCTTTGGTGTCAAAGTTGGATGAATGTGGTGAGAGGTATCCTTATGTTGGGACAAGTGATCAACTAGTTAGTCTTTGTTTGACTGATTTGGGTGTTGATTTGTCCCCTCATAAAGGATTTCATCAGGTAACTCATCATTTAAAATCAAAAACGAAAGGATTACAAGATATATATTTGATAAAATATTTGACAGATGGATCTACGCGGTGACGTATCTGGCTTACTCTCCTCTCATCCATCAGCTCCTCTTCTCAGCCTTCATCACTTGGAGATTATAGCACCATTTTTTCCGGGAATGGACCATCCTAGCTCGGTCTTACATATCATGAAAGCGGCCAATGTAGACCAATCGCGGATTCTACAACAGTCGATATGCCACTTCAGAGCTAGTAATTGGACCTTCTCTATCTCGTGGGGATACTCTGCTCATATCTATGAGAAGATATTCCCACGTAGTAAATTGTTGCGTCCCATTGAGACATTTCGTCCTTGGCTTCGAGGACGCCCGTCTTATATGTTTAACACAAGATGGGTGTCTCAAGATCCGTGTGAAGCTCCTCATTGGTTCTTCTTTGATTCGATTGAGCAAGAGAATGAAAGAGTTATTACTTCTTACACGAGGAAGTTTCCTAGAAACATGACGACTTCATGTTCCTTCTCCGGTAATATTTCTGCTGATCCTATCGCTTTGATCCGAGTTTTCTCTCCCAATACTCCCAAACCGGTTAGTTCATATTAACTATGATGATCACTTAGTAAAGGAAGTATATCGACTAATATTGTTTTGTTGTAATGTTACTATAGGGGAGAAAAGTGGAATGTTGCAATGTGGAATATGAAGGTGTAGATGTAGCAAACATAAGACTTAGAGATTGTATGATAGATGAAATAATCGCCTAATGAAAATGGTGTAACTTTCAATATTATATTTAGTTAAGTTTCTATGTTGGTGTACACGCTTTAGCAACTAAACTAGCTTTGTGTACAAGTAATTAATCTGATATATTAAGTAATGTCCAAAAAATTATATCTCAACAAGAAGATTATACTGAAATTTTATTCTCATTTAGCTAATTAAACCAGACCGACCAGTAGATAGTTTATGTAAATTTGTTATTTCCGGTTTAGATAATATAAAAAGAGGTTACGTAAAGCAAAATATAATGTAACGTTTCTATAAATATCTCAATCTCTAAATTGCTCCTAACTAGTTAAAGATGATGTTACATTAGGAAGAGATAAAATAATTTAATTTTTTATTTTAATTTTTCCATAATTTTATCGTATTTATTATATTATCTAAGTGATTGTCATCTCTAGTAGTTCTAGAATTTGTTGTCAAAAAATTCTTGATTACTCGCTTTCTTTTGCTAATGGTGATTACTTGCTGCTTCATGTGAATATTTGTCAAGTTTCATTAACTTCCGACTCAAAAATTAACTGAAAAAGTGTAGATTTTCCATTACTTATATATTACTCTTGGTCCCCAACATGTTTCCCACACGAGTCAGGGACAATTGCAAATTCTCTTTCGTTTTGCTTTTCAGTGTACAATTCATCACATTTGGTTGGAGCGTAACCAGTGACGGCATGGACACCTATCCGTCCCACCGTCCGTCTCACCTGAGCAGACGTTTCATAGACAAAGCTATTCGGAATAATTAAGCTCTTATCCATCCAGACCCGGCCTTTGGAGGAAGTTGGAGGAGCACCAGCTTCTGGCCTCACTGTAATTAATAAAAAAAACCGGCCAAATTATTATAGATTATTTCTTTTGGGCAGTTGGTTCAACTCTCATATAAATCACCTAACATCCCTGAGGTTTCTGGTTCGAATCTCACCCCTCGTATAAGTTAGAATTTTTTTTAATTATATCGGGCCAATTTTTTTTTTGTTGCTTCCGGCCCATAAAACTTCCGGGTCGGGCCTGTATCCATCCGCTCCCTAGGTGATCATGGGTACGACGATCTCCTAATGCTATGGTTTTCTACTCATATCTAATTGTTTCTTAAGACAGTTAGACTAGTAGAAAAAACTGCTATAGTCACGTTTTAGCCACGAAAACAATGTGGCTATAAGATCGTAACTTTTTTCGTGGCTAAATTGTGACAAAATCATTCATATAGCCACAATTAGCTACGAAAAAAAAAACTACGATCATATAGCTACGATTTTGTCACGAAATCTGTCGTGGTTATAGCACTTCTTTTTTACTAGTAGCTTCATTTATTTAAAAACTTTCTGAAATCGAACGGAAAAACGTTAATATATACGATTTTTGTTGCAATAAATTTTTACATTACGGCAAAAGTATCTCATCAAAATATTCTTTTAAGAAAAACCGAAAAGTGTGTTATTTCATATATGAGTGAGATAGGTTTAGAAAAGTTAATAACTATATATTTGTAATGTAAACTAGATAGTTAAATGCATTTAAGCACATAAGCAGCATGAAAATTGTTTCATCTCTCCTTTTTTGGTCTTACTCTTTTATTTTGTGTTTTATTTTCTCTTTTTTTCTTTTCTTAAGAGAGAACTTTTAGTACTTCTGCAAGTTAAAATCACATGATTTATGCACATTTAGCTCTCATGATCAACATTTTCCTCTACTTTAGTAACTATAACTCTTCTCTTTTTATACATTATATATATGTATTACTCTTTCACATCTTCCATCGAATCCTTTTGTGTGTGTTTTTGAGTCTCTCTCTCAATGGCATTTGAAAACACTAACAACACCAAAATAACCAAATTGAGTCATATCTCTCAAAACCTATCATTATCTACCTTATGGAAGTCCATAGCTCTTTCTGGTGCTCTCCTTTTCTTGTTACACACATTTGCATTTAACCATCCTCATAAAATGATAACTCATAAACTCTTTGCGCCTCTCGACCTTAGTTTCTCCTCCTCCTCTTCCGCCTCCTCAGCCATATCGGCGTCATCATTAGCAAGAGAGCCTCCTCCTACAAATATCAGCCATCTATTTTTTGTCATTGTTGGTAGCACAAGGACTTGGAGGTATAGGAGAGGCTACATAGAGCCTTGGTGGAGACCAAACATAACAAGAGGATATGTCTTCCTCGAAAGACCACCTAGTCGCGATCTCTTGCCATGGCCTCAACAATCACCTCCTTTCTCAATTAACAAAGACTCATTCATCACAAACAAATTCAAGACTCAAATCCGCCTTTTCCAATCGCTCCACGAGTCGTTTAAGAAGGCTTCCAAAGAGACAAGATGGTTTGTGATAGCAGATGATGATACTCTCTTCTTCTTGGACAATTTAGTCCAAGCACTAAACCGGTATGACCACAAGAAACACTATTACATAGGGATGAACTCGGAAAACGTTTGGTCTAACGCGGTTTTCGCTTTCAACATGGGATATGGAGGCGGCGGATACGCATTGAGCTATCCAACCGTAGAAACACTTCTCAACAAAATGGAAGATTGTATTAGAAAGTACCTTGGAGTTTATAGCGATCTTCTCTCGTTTCGTTGCTTGGCTGACTTAGGAATTGATCTTACTTTGGAGAAAGGCATGCATCAGGTAGAGATAATGATGATCAAGAAAGTGATTCTTGTGACTTACTAAATATTCTTTTAACAGTCTCACACTCCTTTTGGTATGTTTAGATTGATCTGCACGGTGACATATCAGGTCTCTTATCAGCTCATCCTCAAACTCCACTTATCAGTCTCCACCATTTCGATGTCATAGACCCGATTTTCCCAGCAATGAACCGCCAGGAAGCCGTAAACCACCTCATGAAAACCGCGAAAACCGATCAATCCCGTATCCTACAACAAACAATATGTTACCAAAGAGGGAAGAATTGGTCAGTCTCTGTCTCTTGGGGTTACTCAGTCCACATTTACCAATCAATCTTCCCAAGAAACTACCTCAAACGCCCACTCGAAACGTTCCGGCCATGGAAGAATGTTAGAATACCATTGTATACTTTTAACACCAGACCGGTGACTAATGATCCCTGCGAGATGCCTCATCAGTTTTTCTTTGATTCAGTTGCGGAAGACAAGAACCAAAGCTTGGTAACTACTATGTACAAGATGAAAACGCCGAGCCGTTTGCCTCCTTGTTGGCTAAATGGCAACCATTCTGCTCATAACATTTCACAAGTCCGAGTCATTGCGGCTACTATGCACAACATGGTAATCATATATGGTCAAGTTGCTATAATCTGTTTCTATATGATCTTAAACCCGAAACGTTAATGTAACAGGGCGAAGGAATCAAATGTTGCGATGTGCAGAATGTTAACAGTACAGAGCTTTTGGAAGTGAAGATAAGAGCTTGTCAGAAAGATGAACTTCTCGCTTAGGTCATAGTGCTAATGATACATTGACCCTGAAATGCATATAGTCTTTGTGTGCTTTGTGAAAAAATAGTCTTGATTTCAATGCGAGTTATCGACTAATTTTCTAGAACAAGGACCTAAAAAGACAATCAAATGGCCCTCAAAATCAGAAACAATTGCGAATCAAAACAAAGTAGTTTTGTGTAAACATAACTCGAAAGCAGACCGTGTTGAATCTGGCACATGCGGTTCTTCGTATGTTTGATCAATGAGATTTCTGGATCCCTATTAAACGCGCGTAATCCACCCATCTGAGATAACAAAAGACACGTATGTTAACAAAAACAGCTGAAGACAGAGTACGAACCGGGTTTGGGTTTTTAAAACAACTTACAATAAGGAGCCCAAGAATGTGTTGCCTGTTCTAACAGCGAAACACAACGCACTGAGCACAAGTTTGTGTTGGTGCAGCATTGGTTCCAGAAGCCGTTGTTCTATCACACCAGCCACTACTTGATACCTGTTTAATTCAAATCCGTTAGCCGATGATAGCTCTTTACATTAACCAATCTGAATGCTACAATACATTTTTTGGCTTTCTGAGTCTGCCTTTTTTCTACTTTTTTTTTCCGATTTCTTCGTGATTAATGATTCAATAGAATGAAACTCGGTACCTTAGATTGCTGGAAACCGCCATGTAGACACCATATGCAACACTTGTGGAGAGTATTGGAACAGTTTCAAGTTCACCTTCAGAAGACTTGTCCACAGCTCCTCGTGCTTTTATAAATGCATTTGTAACAGCAGTACCAACCTAACCAATTACACAGATTTGTCAAGTCAAATGAAAAGTAGAAACAAAATGTGAAGAAACTATCTGAAAAACAGTTTTGAAATAATGTTTATTGATAACTCTGGCAAGAGTTTCCCTTTTCTGGTAGATAATGTTTTGACTCACCAGCGACGATGTGGTGCCAACGGCAAACAGCTTAGCCCCATTGCGCTGCATAACATATACAAACAATATCCAGAAATTAGCCGCCCTTTGAACACTGAACAGACTATTTCGTGGTACACAATTGAAATCACATTCACATAAGATGAAATGGATAGAGACCACACACCGCTATAGCGCCTAGCCTTTGCAAAAGAGTATACGAGGTTCCAGAGAGAGCAATCTGCAGTAAACACATAGTATAATTAAAGAGGAGCACGAGCTTTCGCAAAACTTATTCCGCATGACACAAACAATTCTTTCACAAAAAAAAAGCTGATACCTGGAAGGCATTATCCGGACAGTTGTGGAAAAACTTGGATATACCTCCAGCAGTAAGTGCGAGAGGTGGTCGAAGAGAAACGGTTGGAGCAGGAAGATAAACTAACATGAAATCGGCAATGATAGCCATCACCTAATAAAGAAACACGAAGCAAAAACGACATTTTAAACCATTTTAGCAGGAGACTGCCATAGAGCTAAAGGAACTCTCTGTTTTACAGAGTGAAGAGCGAGCATCAAAAGGTCACCCTTTTACGTTAGTTCTCTAAAAAACAGAGACAGAAATATTTGGCGCTTGCCTCAGCCACAAAGCAAACAAATCTCAACTACTTCCTCATAGTAATGCAAATACTAATGGTGAAAATTTGCAGACCTGATCACAACCACAAACTACTAAAACCTTTCGTCTAACGGGTCATCTAAAACATTCTCGTTTCTCGGTTTTCTCACACCATACATACCATCTAACAATTTCAGAATTCCTCAAAGCCAATTTAAGTTCATTCCTGTAGTCTAAAAAGAAAGGCTAAAGAACATTACTTACCACATCGGCGAAGACAACTTCAAGTTCATTGAAGAAGTTTTCTCTACGCCTTTCATACTCAGCAGCAGTCTACAACAAACAACACAAGCAAAACACATTACGAAATTTTCATATATTCATATCTAAATGTTCTTCAGAAAAATTTTCAAATGTTATCAACCTTAGTGAAGACACCAACACCACATTCCATAGCTAGTTTAGCTAAGAAGAGATCATCAGCTAAGAGTCTTTCTCTAAACCCAGCGAATTGCATTAGCCATCGCATCACCGCCGATCTCTGAAGCTCTAAGAATTTCTCAATAACCGATCTAGGGATCCGACCCGATTCAATGGCTGCAGCTAGATCCTTAGGAAGCGTCTCTAGTCCAGTCCCAGACTCGGCCAATAGAAGCATCGCCTCGGTCTTGTTCCTCTCTCTGTCTTCATCACTGTCTCCATCTCCACCGTTATTGCCTCCGTCGCCACTTCCGCCACCGCCGATGTTGTCAGAGCCGCCGCCGTTAGAGAAAAGAGGGGAAATAGTGACGCGGCGGTGGGAAGATACGGATTTGGAGGAGATTACGCCGGTAAAGGAGGAGGAGAAGGAGGAAGAGAGTTTAGCGAAGTGAGGCCATGTGAGATTAGAAGAATCGGAGATGGATGAGTTTGAGGTTGGGATACAGAAGAAGCAAGATGCAATCGCCATTGATGATAGTATAGTGTCCACAGAGAGAGAGTGAGAGAGAGATTTTTTGAAAAGTCGTCTGCTTCAGTCTCGTTCTCTCTCTCTGTGAAAGGCAGAGGTTTGTCGATTGAGAGTAGTGGAGAGTCAGCTGAGAAAAAGAAGATTCCTATTCTCATTCTTCTAATATCTTTGGTGGGCCTTAGTACTAAGGGTGAGTGGACGTTCGAGAATCCGTTCAGTTTCAGATTAGGATTTAGTTCGGATTCGGGTTCGGATTAGGATTTAGTTCACGTTCATTCGGTTTCCGAGTGTTTGGATATTTAAAAATATTGGATCATGTTCAGTGTAATCGGTTCGGATTGGGTTTAGTAAAACATGAAATAAATCCGGTTCGAAATTTTCGGGTTTGGATTTTTTTTTGTTTTCTTTCAGATCTCAGGTTCAAGGGTTTAGTTCGGAGTTTTTTGAGCTTTCAAATTGGGTTCGTTTTAGAGTTTTTTTAGGTTTCTCGAGTATCTATTTAGATTTGAACTCTGTTCTAAAAATTTCCGCCTAGACCGATTACTCTCCGCGTATCCACTAGACAATGGTCGTCCGATTAGTTTTTTCCGCAGTCCGATATTTTCAGTTACTACACTAATTAACTTATGGAATTAGACTTTTAACTAAAATTGACTCATAAAATCAAATAAAAATATATTATAATTATAAAATAGTTATTTTTAAACTAAAAACAAACAAAAAAAAAATTAAAAGTCAAAACTACAAACTTATTATATATCTATAAAAATTAAATTAAATTAAAATATTAAAATAATATAAAACTAGTCTCGATTAATCTCCAATTTTCTAATTAGATGCTAGACCAGCTTCGTCGCGTTCGACTAGCGCCTAACGCATTTTAGAAATTTGGATTTGGGTAATATCTAATATTCGAAATACCTTCCTACAAAAACCACTGAAATATTCTTTTAATTAGTTTCGGGTTCGGTTTGGATTTTCGTGTTCGTGTTTTTTCCACACCACTACTCAAAAAAACACTTTTCTTGACGTTATGTTATCATCATCATGTCGTTGCTATCAAAAGAAACGACTTTTTAAACAAATCGAAACCCTAAAATCCTAAATCTTAAAAGCAATGTGAGAAACCAATTTCAATTTATCATCTATCGTTTTTGACAACTTTCTCATCAACATTGATGCTTCTTCTTCTACCTTGTGTGCATAAAAAAAATCCAAACTTTTCTTGCTTCTTAAGTCTCACCTGCTAATTGCAATGAACCATCTCTCATTAACTTAAGGCTCAAACTGTTGAATCTTTCCCGCGAATACTGCCGCGACGCTTTTCTCCAATCTGTTCCGGCTTTCATCATCGCAACAAACTCTTCATAGCTTATACGACCGTCCTGATTCATTCAGATGAAACCAAAGATGTTGTTGTCTTTTATCATCTTTACCAACAATGTATGAGCTTTAACCGAATGGATTAACGAAATGCGAAAAAAGATTTATATGTTTGGTTTTACCTTATCTGTATCAACATCTTGCATAATGGCTGCGATAACTTCCTCGCTGCTAGTACTATCCAATTCGTCATTTAACGATTCACGAAGTTCTTCAATCTCTATGTAACCACTCTCGTTTTTATCAAAGAAGTTAAAAGCTTTATGCAAATGTTCATCGTTCGCCATCTTCTTAAGGTGCACGGACACAGCCACAAACTCGCCATAGTTCAGTGTCCCGTCCCCATCAACATCGGTCTGCAGAACAAAAAAGGGAGACAAGAATTTCAATTCACAAAAGTTGAGCTTTATCGTTTATAAACGAAAAGATTCATACGGCTTCCATAAGAATCTGAAGATCGGCATCAGCAATTTGTTGTCCAGCTTTTTGAAGTCCGTATTTAAGCTCCTCGAGGTTTATCTTCCCTCGCTTGTTTACATCCATCGTTTCAAATGCTTCCTTTATCCCAGCTGCTTCCTCCACTGACAAATGTTCAGCTATCACCTAGAAAGAAGCAAACAAGTTTAATACATTTTCCTTTTTTTCGCTAATGAACAAGATTGGAAGCAGATCGGGGTAATCAAAGGCGTGATTTTTAAACAGAATCAATACTCTTAGAGCTCGTTTCTTGAGCTTGTTCATAACGGAAAACTGCTTGAGCCTTGCTTTTACAGTCTCACCGAGAGAGACATTTGGAGCCTTCTTTGCATTCAGTATCCAAGAATGTTCTGCAAATAGAATATTTTTCTTTTCGAGTATACGATTACAAAATATCTATTGAAAACTCAGCGCTAAAAAAACAGAAGCATACCAAGTACTTCTGCAGCAGAAAGACGTTTTTTCGGATCAGGTTCAAGCATCTTCCTCACTAGGTCTTTCGCACTGTCAGAAACTCGTGGCCATGGATCTCTCTTAAAGTCAATTACTGATCTAATGATCGCTTGAGCCACTCCTTGTTCAGTCTCTGTGCCACACAAAAAAAACTAGAACGTCTGAAACCGGTCTCAACTGAATATTATGGAACAAAGCGATCGAGGCAAAGCAAAAACAAACCGGCCCAAAATGGCGGGACACCACAAAGAAGGATATAAAGGATGACTCCTGCACTCCAGACATCAATCTCAGGTCCATAGTTTCGTCGCAGCACCTCGGGTGCCATGTAATAAGGACTTCCAACAATCTCATTAAACTGTTCACCTGTTACATTTTAGCAAACCGAGATAAAGTTACGCTACACTAACAAAATTTGTTCGATCCGATGCTGTAAAATGTACCAGGTTTAAAGAAGATAGATAATCCAAAATCAATGGCCTTAAGGGGTGATGTCTCTTTCTTATTTGCGAAAAGAAAGTTCTCCGGTTTAAGATCTCGATGCATCACTCCTTGCTTATGGCATATCTGTCAAGAAGAAGATGTGTGAACCGAAACATACACAAAAAATGATCAAAAACTTAAGGCAAAATGTAATCACAGGTAATGAAACCTGAACAACTTCGACAATAGTTTTCAAAACCGCAGCAGCAGCACGTTCGGTATAATGACCTCTAGCGACAATCCGATCAAACAATTCTCCTCCTTCACACAACTCCATAACTATATGTACAGCATCATCATCCTCAAATGAATCTTTCAAAGAGACAACATTTGGGTGTTTAGGCATATCTTTCATTATCTCAACCTCCCTCCTAACATCTTCTACATCTACAGCTGTTCTTAGCTTCTTCTTCGATATGGATTTGCACGCATACTTTTCGCCTGTTTCGATATCAGTACACAAGTAAGTCACACCAAACTCGCCACGGCCTACCTCTCGTCCTAAATCATATTGCAATGATATGTCATGTCCTGTAGGATTCTTTAGTACAGAGAGCTTAAAGCCAGCTCCATCTCCAGCTCCAGATCCAGAGCTGTAGAAAGATTTGTCTTTGTTTTTGGGTTTCTTCTCTTTACTCTCGCTTGTAGCTGAACTCGGATTGCCACAACAGTTCCCCATCAGATTCAAATCTCAGGATCCCTGAAAGAAAAGTTTTCATCAGCTGATTCATTTCTCAACACACATAAAGTTCAAAACTTTGAGCACTGAATCTCTATAAGGTGCCATTACAAATTGGGTTTGGTTAAATGTGGCTTGTGAACAAACAGCAAATCCTATAGAGAGCCCTAAGTAAACCCTAACAACGAGAAAGGAGATAGAGCAAAGAAAGATACTAAAAAGAGAAAGAGAAAGCACAAATCAAAGAGGAAAAGTCATCATACGCTGCTTAGTACACAGATGGAGAGAGAGAGAGAGAGAGAGAGAGAGAGAGAGAGAGAGAGAGGAAGAAGAAGAGTCAAAGTCTTCCCCTTTCTCTCTCTACTTCAAATGAGAAAACACACAAATCGACTCTCTTCTTCTTCTTCTTCTTCTGCTTCTCTCTCTTGTGGATTCAAAGAAAGGCGACGTTTCTTGATTCTTTTTTCATTAGCTCTTCTAGTTTTGTTGTAATAGTACACAACCTTCAAGTTGTAGACAAAAGTTATTGTTTTTTGACTTTAATGTCCTTTTGGAATCGGATGTTCAATGTTCATTTTACTGTTGACAAACCACAAAGAATTGTTGAGTACATGAAAGCTTCTTCAAATGAAAAGAGGGAACTTGGTAAAAGAATCAAAAGACAAATCCTACTCAAATCTAACACTCACCACAACTAGACTCTCTCTGTGCATAATGACTGCAAAAAAACCCCACACAATATGACTGACAAGAACAACTTAGCAAAACACAAAAACCCGAAAAGCCAAGAATGATTTGCCGGTTTGAGGCAATGGATATATTTGCCGAACTGTGTTTCTCTCTCTCTCTCTCTTTGAGCTTTTTGGCTTACTATGGCGCGCAAGAAGAATTTAGGGTCTCATTAGAGTCTGTGTCAACTTGTTCAGAGCCTGATGAGTTGGTTGCTGAACCTCTTTCTATTCCTCTCCCCGCTGCTGCTTCTGTCTCGCTTTTCTTGGCAAACCGACCTCCACTAGCCCTTGCCCTTCTCATTGCATGCTTGTGTCTTGACTCATGAAGATATGGCTGTCACATTTTAGTCTTGATCAATACAGTTACCAGAAACTTGCAAATTCTAATCCAAACACGCATTTTTAATCCTTCATATAGTAAGCGTCCAAATGTTATACGACATTAATCACCTCTATTAGATGTGACGCCAGCAAACGGACAATTTTGATGAATAAAAACAATACCTTTCTGTCCTTGATGACTTTCTTTTCTAGCTCGGCCTTCGCACGTGCTTTTCTTCGCCTTAGAATCGCCTCGTACTGTTTCGCATTTACATAAACGGGTTCTTGAGTCATGTCAAGTGGCAGAGCTGTTCTTTCACGAGTCATTCCGAGATACGGATGATAACCCTGTATCAACCAAGGGACCAAAAAATGCAGCAACCAGACTTAGATCATGGAACTCATAGGACTTCTGAGAATCGTCAAGACTCATTTAGGTTTTAAAGCAAGTTCTAAAAGTATCTCATTAACATACAAAACAATAGATCCAGTCTAATTTGAGACGGAAAGCAGAATCACCACGGGGGTAATTAGTAGCAAGAGCAAACATATGTCAAACAAACACTGCACCACATGGAATCATTGTAGAGATTGAGAAGAGATTCTAACAAGATACCAATGGCTGATGACCATATGCTCCCATCATTCCTCCATAATACGGATCCTGATATGGATTTGGAACACACGCCTGTAAACGGAGTCATACGAAGGATGTTATACAAGAAATCAATTTAACAGCCCAAGAACAGACACATCGTATATAAGTAAGGAAGATAGGAAACCACATACAATGTAGTGTCCAACAAGCTCTGGTGGTTGTCCAAGTTGCTGATCATGCATGTTACGCACAGAATCCGTCAAATGCGCTGGATCATTCTCTTCCGCTCCATGGTTATCTACCGAAATTGAAGAGACAAACCATTAAAGACACACACAAAAATAGGAATCCCACATTTCAAAGGGACAAACTTTTTGCATTGACAGAGATATAAAACAAAATTACAATGCCTTTAGCATGGTTCTATAGTGCCAAAATATGCCTTTTGTAACTCATTCCTGCATGTTCGATGAATCATTACTAAATTACAAAGTAAGCATTCGAGAATGATGTCATTTACAAACCATTCATACACGATGCATCGAAATCGATACTGCAGAATAGTATGTCAAGTCCCAAACCTGAACGGGATGAAGTTGCGGCTTGAGAATCCTTCCAGGCGCTATCGTTTTCACCGTTCAAGGCACCACCATCTTCAGATGCTGAATGAGCATCGTTCGATTCTGAACCATTGGGACATTCCAAAGAAGATGAATTTGATTGAATACCAGAAGGTCTCGCTTGAGGAACAACATC
This sequence comes from Anastatica hierochuntica, assembly GCA_900406275.1. Classification (NCBI taxonomy): domain Eukaryota; kingdom Viridiplantae; phylum Streptophyta; class Magnoliopsida; order Brassicales; family Brassicaceae; genus Anastatica; species Anastatica hierochuntica. Next base: position 14,067 of record OVAN01000217.1, on the reverse strand, counting down.
AAAAGAGTTACTTTTCCACCAAGGCTCTGGATACATCATCGGCTGCTGAACAATGTTGTGATTGACTTCTGCTTCGTTTTCTCCTCCTCCCGATTTCGATTGCATTCTCTTCAATAATTAGATAAAAACACATGTTAGTGATCCACTCAAAATCAAAAGAGTAAAAGAACTCATCACTAACACATTGTGATAGATCAGCTTCTGGGCAATGAAGCAATGCAGAAACATGCAAACAAAAACAAGGTGAAAACTTTAAAATTTACAAAAATCAAACAACATAAGCTCGTGATCTTCAAGCTGAAACCTAGTTTTCTGAATCAATTTACCAGAGGACTTTCACTGCAAAAGCTCTTGCAATCGTCTTCCAGGAAGATAGCTTCTTTAAGATAAACCCCCAAAGTTAATCAATCGATCACAATTTCGAAACTTTCAGAGGAAAAATCAGAATCTAACAAAACCCAGAGAAGCATTTGGTGAAGAGAAGCGATTGAGAACACTTAGAACATATGAAAGTAACGAAATTTTCAGAAGAAAACCCTAGATTTTGGGGATTTCCTCTCTGAAATTTTCGTTTCTTTTCTCCACAATTGTAGTTTTTTTTAATGAGTAAGTTTTTTTAGAATAAAAAGTAAGAAAATGATTTTGATAAGGTCACCCACGAAAGCAGAAATTTTATTCCACGTGGCGCTCAATGAAAAAGGCCAACACATGCAGATCTGGAGTCTTCGATTGTCCTTATGGATTTTATATTTACTAGGATTTTTTTTGTTGGCAGTCCGGACCACAATGGATCGGTTCAGTAGCCCTAATCCTAATACCGGAAATTTTATCATCACATACGAGGAGTCTGGATCACAATCGGTCGATCCGGTAGCCCATAACCTTTTATACGGGGCATGCGCGCATATATGCGCGACCGAATGTTCAAACGTTCGATTTTCCGGATTTGATGAGTTGAGCGTCTGCCACTAGGCTAAAGGCCTCGTTCATATTTACTAGGATTTTATATATTTTGTTTATGTATATTTTGTTTTTTTCCTTTCATTTTGATTGTTATTTTATTTTTTTGATAAAATTTTTTGATTGTTATTTAGATTGTTTCCAATTTGATTGTCTAATTGTTATTTGGAAGGTAATTTTTCTATTGGATGTTTAGTTTAAATGGCATAGCTAATTAAAAATGTGCATTGATTTAAAGTAGTGGTTTATGAGTTTGTGTGTTTGTGCAATATAATTTTGAATGAAAAAGACAGAATTTGTGGGTTTTAAAATTTTTCCTTTTTGTGCAGTAGGAACTTAATTTGGAATCATATTTATGGATGTTTGGTTTAATGGTGATTGATTGTTGATTTGTTTAAATATTGGGACAGAAATATGTGGGAATATGGGAATAATTTGATTATGTGATGCTTCAGGTTTTGTATATATTTGAAATTTGGTATGAATTGTCTAGTTATTTATGAAGTTAATGATTGATCCATTGTGTGGAGGACATTGATCTTGATTTTTGGATCGTGGATCAATCAAATACGATCATTCTGGCTATGAGGTTGGTTTGAGATGTAGTTCTAGTTCGCATACAGTTGCGGTAAGATGAGGTTGATGTTTGTTTCTTGGACTTGAGTCTCTATAAGAGTTCCAAAAGAGAAGGGTCTAGAGGCTACTCAATTTTTGATAGTACGGTGCTTTAGCGGGTTGTTTACACTTCTCACATTCTAAAAAATGTATCCATTACCAGAAAACTATATAAGGGTAATACTACATGCTGCTGCATGACACAACATGTAAAGTGGTTCTACAAAGAGTTTGCGGGTTTTCTTCCTCTGTTTAGCATAAGATGTGGAGGCTTGAATGAAATCATTTTAAATAGCAGTGATAGGATCACTACCTGTAGTAGTATTGAGGGGTGAATTAGAGGAGGTATGGTCTGGGTAATGTGAGGAAGGGTGGTTGGGAGAGGCAGTGATGGTAAGGGGAATTGGGTTTGGTGTGGATTATGGGGGAGAGGGGGAGGATGTCTGGGTAGAGGTCGATGAGAGATCAGGCGTGGGGAAGGTAGAGATAGTTTGGTGAGGATGGGGTAATTTATTTAGTGAGAGGGAAGAAGCTATGATGGGAGGGAGGGGATGATTTGATTGTGGAGATGAAGAAGAAGGTTGGAGAAGTGATGGGTCAGAAGGAGTATCTAAGAGACCTTTAGCTGAGGATTTTTTAGGAACCCATAGTTGCTTGGGAGGACAGAGATAATCAGCATAGCCATAATGGGAGCATTTCGAACATTTTTGAGGAATCCATTGGTAGATCACTGAGCACATGTGGATGGTACTGTCTTCCTTCTCTAAATTAATGATATCGGGAAGAGGGTTTGAAAGATTAGTTTCAACTTTGACCTCTGCAAAATCAAAACTCGTAAATTCATTTGCGTCAATTGGTTCTCCAATCAAACTAGCAATCTCGGTAATTCCCTCATCATATATCAAATCAAAGGGAATGTTTTTTGTAATCGCCCGTATTTTTGCTTTTTCGATAGTAGGATTCTGGTCTTCACAGAGAAATAAAGAGCGGAGAGTTTCCCACCCTCCAGAGGCCTTGCTCAACTGCATTTGCACGAATAAAAGTAGAGGGAATGTGAATCAAGAAAGCATTGGGCGCTATCTGGAGAATTTTTAGCTTCAGGCCTTTGCCTCATAGGAAATTAAGAACCGAGTTGATTTCTGACAATGGAGGGAGATCTACTCCATAGAAGAGACCAACGAGGTATTCTGAATGAAGACGAGCACCCCTTTCAAAGACAGAGTTTGGGATTTTCATTCTTGGTTTGCCCTCCTTTGAGAATTCTACGGAGCCAACACACTTTAGCTTTCTGGATTGAGCGAATAAGTGGTTTGTCCAACTTTGCTTTTGCTGGGTAATTTTTGAACTTTGAGTTTTCGCTGACTGAATCTGGTTCATGGCAATAACATGTGGAGCAGGGGAAAGGAGTTTAGAGGAGATGGTCGCAACATTCGTTACAATAAGGACATTAATTTGAGGGTCTTGCGGGCTGGGTGGGGTCGAAGGGGGATTTCGCTAGTGAGAATTTCAGACACAATGTCACTTGTAATAGTGGTGTGGATCGGAGTTTCCGGATGTGGTGGATGAGGTAATAATAAAGGTAATGGAGAGTATTGGGGTCTAAGGGAGGGAAAAAAAGTAGAACTGGAAAGATTGCTAGATCTAGAGTAGAGAAAGGGGGAAGAAGATAGTTTTTGGGGGAGGGGCAAGGTAATTAACGGGGCGAGTGAAGAGACAAGCGTGGAGGAAGGGGGTCGGGTGGTAAGGGGGAGGAGTTGGTGACGATGTCACCAGAACGAAAATACCGGAAGGAGACAAGCAATCTCTCTCACTCTCTCTCTCTCATTCTCTCTCTTAAAATTTATCGAATTTTTCATAAAAACAACATTAACTAAAATAATTCAATCAATAAAAAATCACTACGAATAATATAAATGGTCAAAAATACTCAATAACAATAAAATTTTCCATAGAAAACTAAAAACATCAATTAAAGTGTAATATAAAATATCTATAAAATATCAATTAAACATAAAATTGACGAAATATTTATTTTTAAATTTCAATTCATGTGAAATAAATATACTTGATACACCAAAAAAACAATTAAGTCAAAGTATGTGTAGATCCAAAAATTCTTACCTATAAAAAAAAAGAATTGAAGTGGTCATGCGTTCAAAATCTTCGAGGATATCTTATTATATAAAGTGGAACGCGTTCGACGTGAGTTTAACACGTCGTCAAATTATAACTCATGAGATTTCAATACATGTCACTAATCGATCGGATTATTGACATGTGTCAAGTATTTAAATTTTCTAATTTCGAGTAAGCAAATTTTCTATTTTAGATAAATAAGTAAATTTCTATTTTCATTAAAAATTGAAAGTTGAATATTAGATATTTTTCTTCTATTAAAATATTCAATATTAATTTATATATATGAAAAAATGATAAAATTATAATATTTAATTAACAACGTTGTTTTATATAATATTAAAAATTTTAGATTAGTTTAGACGTTATTGGTTGTAATTCATAAATTTTCATAACTAACAATGATTTTAATTTACGGTATATAGTTACGTGAGTTTCAACTTTAAAATCTAAATTTTTAATGATATTTTTATATTTAATTTTTTTTTTGTCTATCACACACACGATACCTTATCTAATTTTTGATAATATAAAATGAGAATTAGACATTTTTAGTATTTTATTTTCTTTCATTTTTTTTTTGTTTAATAACAAAACCAAATTGACGTTTTCTCGGAGACTATTTTTAAAGAGGGGACTCTTCTTCGTCTCTTTGCATCGTTCGTCCCTAACCCTAGATTCCGCCATAACCAAATCGAGCAGAGATGCTTCGTGTAGCAGGGAGGAGACTTTGCTCTGTCTCTCAGAGATCTTCAACGGCGACTTCCTTCGTCTTCTCCCGTGACCATACCCTCTCCGATGGCGGCCACTCCTCCTCCGCCACTAGATCCGTTGCATCTTCAGATCTTTCATCTTTCAATTCTTACCACCGGAGCCTTATTAGAGGTCTTCCGATCTAAAACCCTCTCTCTCTCTCTGCATTCAATTTCATTTCTGGTGTTGAATGATTCAAACAGAACAAAATCAATTTGTTTTTGCTTGTATGAGTCCTGGAGACGATTGAGATTCTTAGGATCCGTAGGAACAAACGTGTTATATGTTTTGGGTTCCATCATCTATTGAAGCTAGCTTGATGTAACATTTCGTTTCGATTCTGCTTGAATAGTTTTGCCTTCTATGATTGCTTCTTTCAACCAGAAGGAAATGGATTGATTTATCGGATATGTATTGACCGATTCGTTGTTTGATGAGTAAAGTTTTTGCCTTTTGATGTGAATGTATCGATGTTCAGGTTTCTCTTCTCAAGTCCTTACACAAGGAAATGAGGTAGGTTTTGGTTCGGAACTCCCAGCTACCGTTGAAGCTATCAAAACGCCTAACTCAAAGATTGTTTATGACGACCACAACCATGAGCGTTACCCACCTGGTGACCCTAGCAAGCGTGCATTTGCCTATTTTGTCTTGTCGGGTGGGAGGTTTGTTTACGCCTCTGTTATCCGTCTTCTTGTTCTGAAGCTCGTTGTGAGCATGTCCGCTAGTAAAGATGTGCTTGCCCTTGCATCCCTTGAGGTCGACCTCGCGAGCATCGAACCGGGAACTACTGTGACAGTCAAGTGGCGTGGGAAGCCGGTTTTCATCAGGAGAAGAACAGAAGATGATATCAAGCTAGCCAATAGCGTTGACCTTGGATCTCTGAGGGATCCGCAGGAAGACGCGGTTAGGGTGAAGAATCCCGAATGGTTAGTGGTGGTAGGAGTCTGCACTCATTTGGGATGCATCCCTTTGCCTAATGCTGGTGATTACGGGGGTTGGTTTTGTCCGTGCCATGGATCGCATTACGATATCTCAGGACGAATAAGGAAAGGACCTGCGCCGTACAATCTTGAAGTACCAACTTACAGCTTCTTGGAAGAGAATAAGTTACTCATTGGTTGATGAATAAAGAAGAATCATAACAACAATCAGTATTTGGTTCCTAATGAACTTTTTTTACTTCATATGCTTTTTGTTCTTAAAATTTTTAAAATTTTCCAGAGAGCAAGATGTTGTCTTGTGTTTTGCTGAATAATGCAAAACTTGTCATATTTGTTAAATCGGATTTTTTTTTGTTTTTGTTTTTATCGTTGGTGAATGATTCTTTTTTGTTCATACTTTGTGTTTAAGGTTTATCTATGAGAGAGACACTCTCGTATCTGAAGTAAGTTTCTAGTTGACATCACAGATAAAAAAAATTTGTGTTTACTCTGTTTTTGTAGTATATATTAGTCCTGGGTATTCGGTTCGGTTTCAGGTAAGAACCGTTCTGTTCCGGTTTTTTTGGTTCTGAGATTTAGGATCCATTCGGTTCTTTTTGTGGTTCGGTTTTGGTTTCGTATCCAAAACTTTCAGTTCGGTTTCGGTTTTGGTTCCGGTTCTTTTGGTTCCGAAGTTTAGGATCCATTCGTGTTTTTTTTCTCGTAATCGAAACTGGAATCGAACCATATTTTTGATTTTTGTGGTGTTAAAATTCGGTTCCTAACCGAAAATTTCGGTTCCGGTTTTTTCGGTTCCCGAATTTAAGATCCATTCGGTTCTTTTTATAATTTGGTTCGGTTCCAATTTCAGTTCCAAATTTCGGTTCCGGTTCCGTCGGTTCCGAAATTTAGGATCTATTCGGTTATCTTTCCGGAACCGAAACCGAAAATTCGGTTTGGTTTTTACCGGTTCAATTTGGGTCGGGTAATATGCCCATGCCTAGTATATATGCTCACTGAGATTGTTGTGGGCTACTGGGTTGTATTATAGTATAATTCTTAAAATAAATCCATTTTATAAAAGTTTGGGTTCAGTGAGCGTTTTCTGCTCTTGGCTCTGAAGAAGTCTAGACTTCCGCTGGTTTTATGTTGTATTTCAAAGTGTTTTCTCCGGTTTGGATTTTTAATAAAATTCTTAGATGGAAAAAAAAGTTTGGGTCTTTTGGTATTTTTCCTAAAGCAATTTCTTTTAAGAAGAAGTGATTTGGTAATAGACTAGACTATTCGTTCAGATACCCGATCAGGTTCAGATCCCAAACTCCAGTCCTACAATATTCGTTCGGCTATTTTTAGGTTTTGACTTCGGTTCGGGTAGATGCGACTTCGGGTAATTTCGGGTCTGGTGTTCGGATTCGTGTATTTCAGATTTTTTCGGCTATTTCATATATTTTGAGTTTTTTTTTCTCTTAATTGTTCGGGTTTTTATTGGATATTTCGAGTTTTGGGAGTATTTTGAAATATTTTATCGGATGTTTTGGATATTGTTCGAGTATTTATTTTCAGATATTTATTCGAGTTTCGAATTCGGGTTCGAGTCCGGTTCTTCGGGTTCGAGTCCGGTTTTTCGGGTTCTTGGGTTTTCGGATTTTACGGGTATCCGTTCGAATTCGGGTATTACCCGAAACTTGAAATACTTGAATTCAATATCCGTTTGGTATTTTCTTGGATTGAGATTGGGTTCGGTTCAAGTATTTCGGGTCGAGTTCGGATTCGGGATTCGGGCAAAATGCCAGCCCTAATATCTACAAAAGAAAAAGTTATTTTTACTCGGTTGTATCCTGTTTTCTGTATACTTTTTAAAATTCATCTTTTTAAATTTAGTTAAAAATATGTCTGAACTTTTTAATTAAGGTAAATTATAAGGGAGGATCAAGATATTTACTAATGTTTTTGTTTTTGGGATATCACGTAAGTGATTTCTCCGACCTTAGCGAGCTAGCAACAGCCATTATTACGTACAAAATTTACAAACCCAAAGGTCTTTGCTTCCCCCTAAGTAACCTCTCATATTAATCATAAGACACACCCCCTCTTTTGCATTATTATTTTATTTGTAACTTGTAAGTAAACCAAAATGTGAATTGATAAACAAAAGTTTCAATTACAAAAATGATGGTAAAAATTCTATAATATACATTAAAACAAAACTCTACATTTAGTTGTTTCATTAAAATGACAAACTACAACATTATCATGATATTTATTTATATTTTTTTGATAATAGATATTTATTTATACTTTTTTCGATATAGAAATGAAAGACGGGTCAATAAGCATCTAAAATTTAATCCGAATTTATCATGGCATATATATATATGTTATTATATATAAATATATATATATAAGTTTTGATAACGTATATATATGTCATATATATACATACATATATATAATTTTCTATATTGTGTTATTTAATTTACGGTGATCTTAGAAATTCACATGAAAATTGTGTTATTAAATTTGTAAGAATTCTTTTTTGCTCCGAAAAATTTGTAAGAAATGAGAATGTAAAAAATATGATAAGGATGCAGAAATTGTTAACTAGTTGTAATTCTCTCGCACGACTATATCCAATCGCACCACTATTTTGGTTATGTTCGTTTCACAGTCGCTAGCGGTAGCGATCAGCGGCAACGACTAGCGGCATCGACCGACGATAATTTTTGATGTTCGTTTGGTAGTCACTGGCGACCAGTCGCTGCGATCAATCGATGTGTTGTTCGTTTTGCTGTCGTTAGCGACTAATATATATATATATATTAAAAATATAATATATAATTCTATGTTTGATTTTAATTTTATTTTAATTCTACGTTTAATTAAATTTATTTTCATTTTTCATTTATATTTTATTTTACTTTAATTTTAATTTTTAATTTAATTCTATATTTAATTTAAATTTTTAATTTTAGTTTTTGTTTTTATAGCTTAATTTAATCTCATTATAATTTTTTTTATTAATTTAAATTTAAATTTTATTTAGATTAATTTACAGAAATACACTTAAAAGGAAAAGAAATTTTACATTTACACCTGTCTTTTAATGGTTCTCAAATATACACCTCAAATATTAGGGTTTAGGGTTTAAGGTTTAGTGATTAGGATTTAGGGTTTAGGGTTTAAAGTTTAGGAATTATGGTTTAGGGTTTTGGGTTTAACGTTTAGGGTTTCTTTTATTCTAGGGGTATAATGGTATTTTTCATTAAAAAGGGAGGTGTAAAAATAAAATTTTTTCAAGCAGGGGTATTTTTGAAAAACAGACAATACAAATGTGTATTTTTGTAAGTCTCCCTTTTATTTATTTAGTTTTAGCTTATAGTTCAAATTTTAATTTTAAATTTTAACTTAATTTTAATTTTAATTTATATTATAATTTTTTTTGTATTTTTATATTTAATATTTATTTTATTTTAAATTTTCGTTGCTAGTTTGTTCGTTTCGTAGTCGCTAGTCGACTAGTCGCTGGAATGTAACACCAATTTTAAATCGTGTCGCCGAAAAAATTAGCGACTGAAAATTCCAATCGCTAGTCTCTGCGATTAGTCGCTGCGATTAATCGCTGGTTTAGCGACTGTGAAACGAACTACATTTTAATCGTTGCCGCCAACGACTGCAAAACGAACATGACCTTTATCTATTATCTCCCACACTAATTCCGCTGTTACTATTCAGAGTCTTGACGCATACCAAACAAACATGTTATTCGTTATTTATCTATTTATTTCCGACAGTGTCATATGACAATCTTAGAAACTTGCATCAAAATTGTGTTTATTTAAATTTGTAAGAAATTGGAATGTAACATATGATAAGGACGTAGAAATTGTCAACTTGTTGTAACTTAAATCATATTAATATTTTCATTTCGTCGTTGTTTTGCGTTCTCAACCTAAACTCTCTCTCTCTCTCTCTCTCTCAAGCTCACCAACCCAATACTATTGTTGTTATTGTCGTCTCTCTTCTCCGATCAAACCAAGAAACAAAAGTTTCATACTTTACCGAAAATGGCGACCATTTCGAATCTCGCCACTCTTACTCGCACCAACCCTAATCCCAGATCATCATCTTCTTCTTCTTCCTCCGTCTTACCCATCAGATCCTCAATCGATTTTCGCGGTAGAAGCGGTTTGAACGCGAAACTTTCCTCTTCTCAGCTTTCTCTTCGTTCTAATCAACAATCAAAACCTTCCCTTTTGTAAGTTTTACATCGACCCTTTTTTACATATGTGTTTGTCTCTGTCTCTTTGTTCTGTTTCTCGCTCTGGGCTCTTGAGTCTCATGGTGGGTCAAAAAAAAGGAAGCTCCTTTATGGGTTATGATTGTGTTTTTGTGTAGTGTAAGGTGTTCAGTCTCTGATGGTAATGTAAGTAGTGGAAAGAGAACGACTCTTCATGATCTCTATGAGAAAGAAGGTCAAAGTCCTTGGTATGATAATCTTTGTCGTCCTGTCTCTGATCTTCTTCCTCTCATTGCTCGTGGTGTTAGAGGCGTTACTAGCAACCCTGCGGTAACATCTCTGTTCATGTCCTTCTTCATTCTTCTTCTTCTTCTTCATCTCTGTGTTTTGTCTTTGCTTAGTACTTTGCTGTATAAACCCTTTTTTGCAGATCTTTCAGAAAGCTATTTCAACTTCAAATGCTTATAATGATCAGTTCAGGTGCTCTCATTCACTTCCTTTTAACTGCTTGTTGTTACTTGTTGTTGTGTTTTGTTATGGCTTGATTTGGGATGTATATTACATTATCAGGACACTTGTGGAATCAGGAAAGGACATTGAAAGCGCGTATTGGGAACTCGTGGTGAAGGATATTCAGGATGCTTGTAAGCTTTTTGAGCCAATCTATGACCAGACACAAGGTGCGGATGGATATGTATCTGTTGAAGTTTCACCTAGACTTGCTGATGATACCAAAGGAACTGTTGAAGCTGCTAAGTTTCTTCATAAGGTGGTGAATCGTCGTAATGTCTACATTAAGATTCCTGCTACTGCTCCGTGCATTCCTTCCATCAGGGATGTCATTGCATCTGGAATAAGTGTCAATGTCACGGTAAGTTAAGTTTACCTAAGCGATTGCAAATGTTGAAGAACTTCAAAGTAAGAATTAGTAGAATATTTCAAATTCTTGTAGAGTGTGATGGTGTGCTAGATCATTGAATTTCTAGGCTGGTTTAAAAACGGAAACAAGATTGGTTATTTTGGATGCTTTGATATTGCGGTTTCTAAATCTTGTTTCTTATTTGGCCTTGTCCTGTTTTGTTTCAGCTTATATTCTCACTAGCCAGATATGAAGCAGTGATAGATGCATATTTGGACGGCCTCGAGGCATCTGGACTTGCTGACCTCTCAAAAGTTACTAGTGTTGCTTCCTTCTTTGTTAGTCGGGTGGATACTCTTATGGACAAGAAGCTTGAGAAAATAGGTACCCCAGAAGCTCTAGATCTCCGTGGAAAGGTAATGCTTGGTTCATCGCCTGGGAATCTTAGATCAGCTACTACGAAATGACTATGAGCTTATGACACGGTATATGTAACTCTCTTGTAGGCGGCTGTGGCTCAAGCTGCATTAGCATACAAGCTGTACCAGAAGAAGTTCTCAGGCCCAAGGTGGGAAGCACTAGTGAAGAAAGGAGCCAAGAAACAAAGGCTTCTCTGGGCATCAACAAGTGTTAAGAACCCAGCTTACTCCGACACCTTATATGTTGCTCCTCTCATTGGACCCGACACTGTAAGTCATCCTTTTGTATGTTGAGTATTTAGTCAATAGCAACTAGAACTATACATGATGAGTCTACGTATTCTTAGGCTCTGGATTTTGATGAAAAAGCGATTCTGTTTTTGTTTCGTATGTGCGGTTTTAGGTGTCAACCATGCCGGATCAAGCCCTGGAAGCATTCATAGACCATGGAACCGTGAAGAGGACAATAGATGCGAATGTATCAGAAGCGGAAGGGATTTACAGTGCACTAGAGAAGCTAGGAATAGACTGGAACAAGGTCGGAGAACAGTTGGAAGACGAAGGAGTAGATTCGTTCAAAAAGAGTTTCGAGAGTCTGCTTGGTACATTGCAAGAGAAGGCTAACACACTCAAACTTGCCAGCCATTAAGGGAGAAATTAAGCTTTGTTTGGATCATCATCTTTGTGTTTTCTTTTGGTTGGTAATAAAGTAAAAGAAGAACTTTATGGCTATTGTTCTTCAACTTCATATGCTTTTCTTAAGTTGTTGTAATATGGCTATTAGCTTGATGATGTTTCTCAATGCGGATAGTTATTATTAGGCCTGGGCAAAATAACCGGAACCGAAGAACCGAACCGAAAGAACCGAAAAATAATCGAACCTGAACTGAACCATAATCGAAAAATAACGGAATGGTTCCAATTTTTGAGAACCGAAAAAACCAGAACCGAACCGGAACCAAAAGGGTAATCGAAATAACCGAAAATATCTAAAAATACCTGAATATCCTAAATACCCGAAAATATACACAAAAATATCCAAAAATATCCGAAAATATCCGAACATTAATACTTGAATGGTTACTTAATTCAAACGAAACCGAACCCGAACCGAAATATTTTAGGAACCGAATGGTTCCAATTTTTGGAGAACCGAAAGAACTGAGAGAACTGAGAACCGAAAGAACCGAACGGGTAACCGAACGTCCATGTCTAGTTATTATGTTGAGTTGTTTTTGCATGAGGAGTTAAAAGACTAATCTAATCCTGTCTTATTTGATAATTTGCATTTTTTTTTGGTTTTTGGATTTGTTTTTTAAAATGGAAGATTCTTCTTGGTAATCTATTAGCTTGATGTTCATGTGTAAACCATGTTTTATTCATGGACATTAAGCTATGATATATTGTTTTGAAGTTGACTTTATGTTACTAACATGTGTTCCATGACATAAAAATTGAATTGATTTTGATTCGAATAAAATAAGTAACTCTAGGGGTTATAACTTCTCTACTAATAAGTCTTGAGGTATAACTAGCATCTAACTTTGATTGAAGAATTTTGTAAAGAGGTTGAAGAATTTTGTATAGAGGTAGTTGGAATTTGGAAATATTATCTTGGTTTATTTAATTTGTTGATATCACATAGTGTTAATATTTTATGTTGACATATTTGCTAACAAGTTATTATAAAATTTCAGAAAATTTGGCAAAACAGCTTGGATTAGTTTTGAATAATTTATCGTAAATACGGCTAAGAGAAAAAGCAAACACAAAATTCAAACCTAAATCCGAATCTGAATCGATCTGTAAATATACCATAATAGATTAGATAGGGTTAGATGATATCTCACATATCAGATATTATCTGAATCTAACGTGAACCCAAACATATACCGAAAATACTTGAAACCTAGGTTGCACTGGGAAGAAACGAGGACGAAAAACAATTAACTTAAAATTTATAGAAACGAGTATGTTATAGATACAATAATATATAGGAACAACTAAGGTAGATAAATTTAATCCATTAGAGATAAATTGGTTCAAAATGTTAATATGTCATGTGATATACCTAAAAGAAACCACCTACTATATTTAAGTTAATGAAAAATGTATAAACCAAATAATTGAAACACAAAAGATATAATTTAATGAGCTAATTTGGAAAATGACCATTAAAATCAGTGGGTTAAACAATGAAAGGATGTTTATAATACATTAATGTATACGTAGAATGTGGTTCGAAATTTTTAAAAAACACTAAAGAGCATAAACTTCAGTTTATTGAGCATTTACCAAAAAACTCTATATTTTCGTAGGTGTTAACCCACTGACTTTGAGAAAAATTCAAAAAAATGAAAACCTTGTTTTAATGCATAGTTGCATCGTTTACTTACATAGGATGATGGTTAAAGAAGTTTGGAACATTTGTTTTTTCCGTTTCTTTAGATAATAGAGATTTTATATCGGTTACTCCACTTATTTAGGTCGTATATGAAGTTTTAAGAAATTAATTGTTAAAAAATAGAAACGATGCCCATGGACAATGAAAGAAAGTTTAGAATACATTAATATATATGTAGAATGTGGTTAGAAATTTTTAAAAAACACTAAAAAGTATAAACTTCAGTTTATAGAGCATTTTATAGCGGTTAATCTACTTATTTAGGCCGTATATGAAAGTTTATAGAGTTGTCTCCATTTCTTTAGATAATAGAGATTTTATAGCGGTTAATCTACTTATTTAGGCCGTATATGAAAGTTTATGAAATTAATAGATAAAATTTAGAAACTGTACATGAAAGGAAGTTTATAATGCATTAATATATAAATGTATAATATGGTTATAAATTTTTAAAAAACACTAAAGAGTATAAACTTCAGTTTATAGAGCATTTACCAAAAAACTCTATTTTCGTAGGTGTTAACCTACTGATTTTGAGAAAAAATCCGAAAAAAGGAAAATCTTTTTTTAATGTTTAGTTGCATCGTTCACTTACATAGGATGATGGTTAAAGTGGTTTGGAACCTTTGTTGTCTCTATTTCTTTAGATTATAGAGATTTTATATCAGTTACTCCACGTATTTAGGCCGTATATGAAGTTTTAAGAAATTAAATGATAAAAAATAGAGACGATGCCCATGTACAATGAAAGAAAGTTTAGAATA
>OVAN01000216.1:0-73525 GCA_900406275.1 Anastatica hierochuntica | reverse complement strand
AATTTTTCTCAAAATCAGTGGGTTAACACCTACGAAAGTATAGAGTTTTTTCGTAAATGCACTATAAACTGAAGTTTATACTCTTAAGTGTCTTTTAAAAATTTGTAACCACATTATACCTATATATTAATGTACTCTAAACTTTGTTTCATGGTACATGGGCATCGTTTCTATTTTTTAACAATTAATTTATTAAAACTTCATATACGGCCTAAATAAGTGGACTAACCGATATAAAATCTCTATTATCTAAAGAAATGGAGACAACAAAGGTTCCAAACCTTTTTGACAATCATCATATGTCAGTGAATTATGCAACTATGTATTAAAAAGAGATTTTCATTTTTTTTGAATTTTTCCCAAAATCAGTGGGTTAACCCCTACGAAAATATAGGGGTTTTTTGGTAAATACTCCTATAAACTGAAGTTTATACTCTTAAGTGTTTTTTAATAATTTCTAACCACATTTTACATATATATTAATGTATTCTAAACTTTGTTCTATGGTACATGGGCATCGTTTCTATTATTTTATCAATTAATTTCTTAAAACTCCATATACAGCCTAAATAAGTGGAGTAACCGATATAAAATCTCTATTATCTAAAGAAACGGAGACAACAAAGGTTCCAAACGTCTTTGACCATCATCCTATGTCAGTGAATTATGCAACTATGCATTAAAACATGGTTTTTACTTTTTTGAAATTTTCTCAAAATCAGTGAGTTAACCCCTACGAAAATATAAAGCTTTTTCTTAAATGCCCTATAGACTAAATTTTATACTCTTTAGTGTTTTTTTAAAATTTCTAACCACATTCTACATATATATTAATGTATTCTAAATTTTTTTTCATGGTATATGGACATCGTTTCTATTATTTTATCAATTAATTTCTCAAAACTTCATATACGGCTAAATAAGTGGAGTAACCGATAAAAAAATCGCTATTGTCTAAAGAAACAGAGACAAGAAAGGTTCCAAACCTCTTTGACCATCATCCTATGTAAGTGAACGATGCTACTATGCATTAAAACAAAATTGTCTTTTTTTGAATTTTTCTCAAAATCAGTGGGTTAGCCCCTACGAAAATAATNTCAGTGAGTTAACACCTAGGAAAATATTGAGTTTTTTGGTAAATGCTCTAAATACTGAAGTTTATACACTTTAGTGTTGTTTAAAATTTTCTAACCACTTTCTACATTTATATTAATGTATGCTAAACTCTATTTCATGGTACATGGGCATCGTTTCTATTTTTTAACAATTAATTTACTAAAACTTCATATACGGTATGAATAAGATGACTAACCGCTATAAAATCTCTATTATCTACAGAAACGGAGACAACAAAGGTTCCAAAACTCTTTGACCATCATCCTATGTCAGTGAATGATGTAATTATGCATTGAAACAAGATTGTAATATTTTTTGAATTTTTCCAAAATCGGTGGGTTAACCCATACGAAAATATAGAGGTTTTTGGTAAATGCTCTATATACTGAAGTTTATACTCTTTAGTGTTTTTTAAAATTTTCTAACCACATTCTACATTTATATTAATGTATGCTAAACTTTCTTTCATGGTACATGACCATCGTTTCTATTTTTTATCAAATAATTTACTAAAAGTTCATATACGGTCTAAATAAGTAGACTAACCTACATAAAATCTCTCTTATTTAAAGAAACGAAGACAACAAATGTTTCAAACCCCTTTGACCATTATCCTATGTCAATGAAAGATGCAACTATGCATTAAAACAAGATTTTCATATTTTTGAATTTTTTCTGAAAAACATTGATGACAGCTCTGTCTAAAGTTAATTTTACTTCACACTGATTGCTCTGCTTTTATCCACAATAGCGGCTTAAGAAGAACGCAGTTTGAACGTGAAGGAACTCGTTGCTAGAAGCATGACTAAATCTGAAAGTAATGAGACTTCTCTTTTCTCTGCAAATCGTTTTATAGAGATCCGGGTGGAAGAATCCAAAACAATAGCCCAGCTGGCGAAAAGAGATGACATGAGATTAACGTATGAGTCAAACAAACTTAAAGATTTCACTCCTTCGTTCGATGGTCATAACAACTCATATCTGAACACCACCATACATAGAATCAAAAAGAAAAGCAAGTAAACATAGATAAAAGATACCGTCGCAAAGATAGCCGGCACTAGATCCACTCAAATCGAGGGTAAGATTCGATAAAAAAACGCCATAAACAAATGAAAAGAAAGAAACATAGAGAAAATAAGAGAACAGAGAAAATCACTGCCGGAAACGGTGGTCTATGACCACCGAAACCGGCTAAAACTTCAAAGCGAAAGTGGAAGACGATGACGGCTAGGATTTTCAATCTCGAGCTTTTTTATTCAAAAGAAGAAAATAAGTTGTTCTTTTTCTTTATTAGTAAGTGATTTTTCTTTATTAGTAAGTGATGATCTAATTTTATTTAGTAATTGCTCTAATTTTGATTTTGGAATCATATTTATCTATAAATATTATTAATTTTATAATTACCATGATGGGATTATAAAGCACAATGTTGGTTTTATCATACTTCAAATTTTGATGGCTCAAAAGTTGACAACTCTGAAAAAGTTTTCTTGTAGACCATATCTACAAGTTTGGTTTCTGTCATTAGCTTTTTGAATCTTCATTACAAGTGTGACTTTGCTGCAAACTCGTTAAATATGGAACATGATGTGTCCCATAGTTCTTTAGCAAGCTTCGGGTCACGCGAAAGCGCTGAAGACTCAATGGTACTCCCGTTTCCTCCGAAGAAATATTTGCCTGATACTTCCTGCAGCATCAGAGAGCTCATGAATCACATAAGAGTGAAGTTAGATAAGATGAAGGAATCGGTAAAGAATAGATCTTACAGGTGGAGCTAACGCAGCATCAATGATAGATTCGGCTGTATCCTCTGGGGATTGCATGAGTCTAAGAATCTTTAGACCGTAAAACGCTATGACTTGTATATACGAAGGAAGCTCGTGCATTATGTTTGTCTTTACAGCTCCTGGATCAACCGCTCTAACGATCAAAAAGGAAAATACATTAAGCTAAAAGCAAGCCATAATCCCAAAGACAGAAGAAGAGAAATGAGCATTTTAAGATGCGTACACGACAGAGACGTGATGTGAATCATCTGCGAGGCGAAGCTGTTTATGCAACTCGTACGAGAAAAGTAGAAGGCATACTATTTCACCAGGAGAAGAAGTCAGAGCCGTGAACTCATAAACAAATATGCTTTGTAACTAAGAGAGAGTTTGTTCCTTACATTTTGAAAACTCATAGATCCTAGCAAAAGGATATTGCTTTGATGTCGAAAAGCACATTCCCGTAACAGAATCCTTATCAAACCTCGGAGCAAACACTACAGAACGATGCGTAAAAGATGTAACATTCACCACTCGTGAAGGCACAGGACTGTTCTTCAGGAGCGGTAAGAGAAGTTTTGTCAAAGAGAAAGCGCCCATATAATTTGTAGCAATCATCCTGACAAAGATGGAGACAGCAAAGTGTAAACCTTTTCGTGTTCAAAGTTACGAAACCAGAGTTCGTATAAAACCTTACTTGTCGAATCCTTCAGAAGTTAGCCGAGTCGATGTTGCTAGTATTCCAGCATTGTTCACCAACAATTGTATCGAACAATGTAAATCCGATTCTGAAAGCCAATGCTCTAGAGAGTTTCTAAACTTCAAAACTGATTGAAAACAAGACATGTCAACTTCAAAAGCTTTGAGTTGAGCATCTTCGTTCTGTTTCTTAATCTCACTCACTATCTATCAACCACAAAAGATTCTTGCATCAATGAAATCAACCGAACATAGAGGCTCTTTTAAAGCAAAAAAACAGTAGAAAAAAAACCTTTGAGAGTAAGTGAGAGGAGCGTCCAACTACAAAAATCAAAAAGAAAGAATCAGCTAATGAAGAAGAAGAAGACATGTTCATGTTCAAACAAAGTTAAAGCAAGAATCTTTACCGAGAATGATGAAGAAACCTTTCTTTGAAAGAGCAAAAGAAGTGGCTTTACCAATGCCTGAAGTAGCCTACAATGAAATTTTCAATGAATGATTTGGAGCAAGAAGAGGATGAATTTGAAGAAGAGAAAGAATCGTACACCAGTGATAATACAAATAGGTCTCTGTGAGCTATTCCATGGATGATTGAACGAAGAAGAAGAAGATGAATTTGATTTTGAGCTAAAGATTCTTTCTTTAAGCAATTGAAAGTAAGAAACGATGAGAGAAATGTTCCAAAACAAAGCCATTCTCCAGAAATTAGATGAACATATAAAAATCAAAGCTTCCTTCAGCTTCATCATCATCATCGTCAAATTCAAAAAAGTGTTTTACTTTAGCAGAAATTAGAGATAAAACTCCAATCAGAAACATGGGTTTTTCTCCAGATTCAAGGATTGTTCCCTCAGTATAATGAACGGACGACCAAACTCGTCGAACGCTAACGCCATTTTTGTACGACCTTTAAGTTTTTCTCGAGAGAGAGTGTATGTTAAAACCCTAACTCGCTGTTGATGGCAAATCGAAAACCGGTTTAAAAGGCCCAACAATATTTTCCGGTTTACGATTTAAAGCCCACTGCTTATTGTTTCATGTGTTTCTTTCCGGCAAAAATATTTAGAAATACAATTTTTTTTCTTTTTATACAAATATCCAAAAACATCTCACGGCGGATATAGCCGTCGACTAGTTCATTTCCGAACATTTTAATATGTTTAAAATATGATATTATCTTCGACTGGTTAAGTAAAGATGAAAGTGTTTGCGAGGGAAACTAGAGGTGAAATAAGTAGGGATAAGCGTTTGAGTATTCGTTCAGGTTCGGTTCGAATTTATCCGAGTTTTGGATTTTCGAGGTTAGAGGTTTAAATTCCATTCAGATATTTGTAAATTTCGGTTCATATTCAATTAAGATTTTTGCGGATTCGGTTCGGATTCAGCTATCCGTTTAAATTATGTAAAAATGAAAAAATAAATTAATTGTACCTAAGAAGCTTCAAAAATCTAAAAATAAAGACAATAGTCAATCTTTCAATTTGAAAAAGATAACCATAATATGCTTTTTAAAGTAATATGCATGTTTTCGTAATAGTTATTTATACAATAAGATAGTATACAAAATCGATTTTAAGTTTTAAATTTTGAACATCTTAATTTCTTTTGCATTCGATTGACCAAGAAAGAATTATTAAAATTATAAGAATAATCAAAGCTCAAAATATATTTTTCAAAAATAATTGATGTTTATTCAATCATATTCAACTAATATGAGATATATATTATTTATTTAAAAGCACTATCTTAATATATGATTTCTTATAATTTTCGGTAATCGGAATCGATTTAAAATATTATTACATTTCGTATGCATATATAGATTAATTATAATGAAATTTCTTCCAACATTAAGACATTACATGTAAATTACTCAAGAAATTGAGGTTTAGAACCAGAAAGATCACAACCACTGCTTCCACCACATTCACTAGCAATTGGAGGAGGACCATTAGCACATGTACATTTGTGTTTTTTACTACAAATCACATGTGAGCCTACTCTGCAACCTCGAGGATCACAATCTTTAACACTTTTACATCGAAATTGACTTTCACTCCTCATAATCATACCTGTTATATTTATATGTAAATTAACCAAAAATCTTAAAAACTCAAGTGAAAAACATATAGTTTATGAGAATATTATATGACTTACATGAAGAAATTAGGAGAAGAACGACTAAAATGCTTGTTAATTTTTCCATTTTGTGTTTCTCTACTTCAATTTGTGATTGTAAGCTTTTGTTTATATAGTTTTTTTTGGGTCTCCTTATCTTGAATTAATGGAAATAACTTTATTATTAGATATTGGTCAAATCAAAAGTCAACCTTTTTGTTAAAATATGGTAACTTAATTAATTGTAAAACGGATAATTTACTTATTTTTGGTTCATTTTATTGATTCTTGATAATATTTGCTCCATTTTACAAAAAAAAAAATGAAAAGAGGAATTTATTTAATGGAATTTTTTGGTCAAACCCATAATCTACACCAAAAACGGCAATGCAACATTTAACCGTGAAATTTTATCAATACGAATGATCGAAAAGATAAATGCATTTTAATGACATAAGTAGTCAAATCACTTTTTTTAAACTCTCTTGACACACCATTTTGTCTCTATAAACGGTGATCTCACATAAACACATATAAATGGTTAAGAAAAAAATTTATATTATTACTATTGATGTCATTATTACATAATCTTGCATGCATAGGACAATATTACATCTAAATTTACTCAAGAAAATGGGTTGGATCCGGGAGGGATCTTGACGAGGACACAAACACATATGTTCCTTTCGCATGCAACTTGAGTCTCTGGTGGATCACAAGCAGAAGGATCACAATCACTGACATTTTTACAGTCACGACCAATTGTAGAAGCATCAACACATTCACATTTGTGGTCAACACATGCAGGATGTGTGTCTACTCTACATTTCATTTCTGCTTGTGAACAATCCTTAACACTCTCACATGGATCACCTCGATTACTAATATTATTATTATTATCTGACTTACATGAAGAGATTAGGAGAATAAGAACAAAGAAAATGCTTGTTACTTTTTCCATTTTTGGTTTTTTTTTTCTTCTTCAATTTGTTTTTTCTTTTTTTGGTGAATAATTCAGGCTTGTTTATAAGGTTTTTATAAGGTATCTTTTCTATATATTGAGTATAATGGGAATTACTTTGATGAGATATTGTCAAATCAATTTTTATGAAAATAGGTAACTTTATTAACTGAAAAAGGGATAAATTAATTATTTTAAATTTTCTAAAGTATTTTTTGTTTGTCAATACCTTTTCTTGAGAAGATTTGCTACATGGAAAAGTAAACTTAACTTAATTAACTGAAAAATGGGTAACTTAATTATTTTAACTTTTCTAAAAAACTTTTTGTCAATACCTTATTAAATAAATTTGCCTTCATTTAATTCTTTACCTATCAATCTTATTAAAAAATTTATTAAGAATAATATGTGGAATATTATACAAAATATCACAGCATTTAAGAAATTCATTAATGACATTTAAATCTTTTACATTATTGGAGTATTTCATTATTTTTATCCCAACATATACATATTGTGATATTTTATTTAGAGATTTGTTTAACAGTATTTAATTAACACCATATTTTGTTAGGTTTGTTTTACATCTCTAACTATAAAAAAAATAATTTATAAAAAACCTATAAAATTTATAGAAATAATTTTTATAAACTATAAAAATTATTGTTTTTATCAAAGAAGATGTAATTTATGATTCCCATAAAAAAAAGAAAAAAAATCGTATAAAAAATGTGATTAAAAATCTAAATAATATTTTTTTTCTTTTGTTATCTAATAAGACTAATATAATCACCCTTCATTTTTTTCCATTTATTTCTTAAATTACACAGATTTATTTGTTTCCACAAATGAAGATAATGTTAAATTTCAAACAAGAATAGATACAATCATGCAAAAACATCAAGACGTGTTACACTATTAACAAGACCATTTGAAACAAACTTCAAACTCTTGGTTGATCAAGAACTTAACCTTGGATGAATCAATTTGATGAATCAGTCTCTTAAGCATCTATAACACAACCTGAAACATGTTCTTGTAATCCGGAATCTTCAGAAGAAACATTAACTGGACTATGTTCTTCATCATCATGTTCTGCTTCATCTACTTCATGTTCTGATCCAGAGCTACTATTATCCATCTCTTTCTCCGGTATATCGAGCTGTACACTCTCCGGTAACTCGGTATTTGAATTCTCTATAGGCATTCCCAAGTTCTCTCTTCTAACAATGTTTAGCACGAACCCGTTATGCGTTCTCTCAGGCTGCAAAAGATCGCCTTCGCTTACTGTTATGCTTGAAGTACTTGCTCCAATGTTGTTGGTATTGATGTTAGATTCCCTCTTCTCGGATTCGGTTTCCGAATGAGGTGTCATGGATCTCGAGCTTGGACTAAAAGGGTCACGAGTTCCGCCACCAGGAAATGCTGGAGAGTTAGGACTGCTACTAAATCCTCTGGTCAATGCAATGTCGATATCGAGACTCTGAACGAAATCGATGAATTTATTAGCAGAAGCTGTTCTCATCAAAGGTCCACCAGATCTTGTCCAAGAACTCATATCCACACTCTCGGTTTCACTGTCGCTTAAGTTCCTGCCTGATGACGCATGGAGGTTATTGTCAGTTACTAGATCATCAAGTGAACCTGTTGAGTTCTCTCTGGCGATGACGTTCCAAGATGGGATTCTTCTTGAAGCATTGAATCTGGTTGTTGAAGCTAATCCGTGATGAGATGATGATGTGGCAGTAGCGGCTCTCTCTGCGCTTCTCTTGAGCCTACGCATATGGTTAAGAATAGCTACACACTCATCAAGTGCAAGCTCTATCCCGCAGTTTGCTTTTATGGCTGAAAGCTTCTCCCAAGTGCATCTCCTTCCTTGGTTAGCCGCTTTTTGAAGCTCGACATGAGTCGGGTTTTGTATAATCTTCGAGTACTGCACAAAATCAACAACCCAATGAGAATCTAATAAGTATAAAATCATTCCAATCGAAGAAAATTATTAAAGCTTTCGGGGTTTTGGATCAGAACCTGAGCAAGAGTAGCAGGCATTACAATTGTTACATCACCTTCCCACTCTTGAGCAAAAAGCTTTGCAAGTCCACCGAGAGGAAAACCGAGCTCTAAAACCTGGTTGCATCTATGTTTAACCTCCATCTCCACTAGATGTGCAAGCTAAAAAGGTGAACAAAAGCAGAGCGGTTGTACTTATAAGTTATAACAAAGGAAGAGGAACAGAGAGCAGACAAAAAAACGAGTTACCTTAGCTGCGAATCGACCACCATAAGCTCGAACTAGATCCTTTAGACGCAGTAACGGTGCAATATGAGGATTAGCTTGGCTCACAATAAAATGATTGACATTGAAGAGTTCCTTAAGCTGCATCATTGGTAAATCAACCTCCAAACTACCATCTCTCCACCGGCGTACAGATGCTTTAGTACCTTCTTCTGGATCCAAATTGAAAGGGGGATGATACGGTACGATTTCTCCACTTCGATCTTTAGCCATTAACTCTTGAGCTTCAAAGAGACCAGGAAAAGCACAAGAAGCAGTCACTGCACTCCATATAACCACGTGAGGCGAAGTCAAGTAGTTAAGACACCGAGGAGGTTCATGCTTTCGTGGGGAGCAAACAGTTATCCCGAGTATCCTTCCTGTCATGTCATAAGCTTCTTGGAATGTGAGATTGCATGTAAGGTTTCTAAGCATATGTTGCAACTGTCTGATATCGTGTAGAGCGCCTTGTGTCATTATCCGTTTCACGATTGTGAAAACACCTCCGAGCTGATCGAAGAACTGTAAAGAATGCAAAGAATTCTCAAAGAAACTCTGTAGCTCTGGCCAGGACCTTGAGGCCACAACAGCACAAATTATGGATCCAACACTAGACCCCGCGATTATACGAGGTAAAAGCTTATGCTCAACCAAAGTCCTAACCACACCAACATGAATCGCACCAAGAGAAGCCCCACCGCTTAGAAGCAAAGCCGTTCTACCAAAGGCATGCCGTGTTTCGTGCATAAAGGAAAGCTTCTCTTCTAAAGAAAGCTCCTCAGAGTCAGAGTTACAAACCATTCTAAGCTGAGTAGAGACCTCATCGATATACTCTTTTATATGTCTAGGAACCTGAAGTCTACCTTTATGAAGCTCTGAATTACACATATTACCAAGATTCCTCACAAGATCAGCTCTCATACAAAACATAATATCTCTAAGCGAACCTTCTTGACGTCGATGACGAAGCTCCTGAAGCTTATTCTTAACCAATTCCTCATCATAAAGATCAGATTCATTCATCTTTGGTGTCTCCTTTTCAAGCATCTTAGCAGCATGAGCCCATTCTTCATAAGTCAAAGCCGTACGCATCATATTCCTCCAGAACTTCCTCCGGTAAGCCATTTCCGCCTTCATCTTCACATTCGTGTATCGTTTCAACACGAAAGCGATGATTGTAACCACTGCTAAGATTCCTTGTGGGTTCCGTGGATGAAACCATGATACAAACGGTGAAATGTTAAGCTTAAATCTAAGGAACCAATGAAGCAAAAACTTAAAGAGATCACGTCTAAGATGTGCCATTGATCTACAGAACAATACTCTGAAAGCGATTGTTCGACCCATGATCGATGTTGGTCCGATCAAAAATGGATCAACGTTAGCTTCGTTACTTATATCCATTGGAGATGATGATTTAAGCTTTCAACTACAAAGAGGTAACAAAGGGGAAAAAACTCAGAAACTTATCAAATCATAAACAGAGAGATTTCGACGAGATCATGAACTCCGATCAAAATCACATGAAACAAACGAAAAAAGAGAAATTTGAAACGGAGAGAAGAAACCCAGAATCAAAAACGCTCGAAATCGAAAACCCAGATCGAATTTTGAAGAACCCAAATTACCTGAAGATGGAATTGATTAGGTCAATGAGAAAGCGAGAAGAAGCGTGAAGCAAAGAGCAAGAGAAGAGGAAATACGAAAATGGGGAATTTAAAAAAGAGCATTAAAAAAAGAAGAAGATTGCATTGGGAATCGCGATGAGATAAGACCAGGCCGATCCGCGGTGACGTCGACGTAGACTCGGCCGAGATATCGCCGATCGCGACGGCTTCTTTAAAAAAAAAAAAACTTTTTTGGAGAAACGTGAGAGAGACAGAGAGAGACAAAAAAGAAATGTTATTGGATAAGATTTACGCAATTAGCACGTGGAGTGTAAAAGCATCATGGTGTTGTCATCTGAAAAAGCAAAACAGCATGTAGTTTTTAAAGAAAACGACACGGTAATTATTGTAACGCTGTGTTTTTTTTTTCTTCCCATGGCTATATTTGTATTTCTTTTGCGAAGTTTTGAAGTTTCTTTGTCAACAAGGAAAATTTGTTAAATTTTATTTTCGGAAAAATAAAAAACTATTTAATTTGTGATTATGAGTAAATTTTTAGTTAATTTTTTAAGATCATAATATTTGGAAACATGAATTTTGATATCAAAAGCATTATAAAATGTATCTGATGTGTTCTAACACCAAATCTATTTTTTTTTGTCATCAACCTAGTGGCTTAGTAGTTTTCTGAAAAGGACATCATACCGGGTTTAAACTCAGATAAGTGAGCTTCGCCAACAGAGGTGGCAACCATTGTACCACTTGTGCCGCTCCTAGCACTATATGTATTTACATGTGAATATTTTTCTTGAAAATATTACCATAACAATGTGCTAACTGGCCAAAGTTTTATGCAATGTGTGTTTCAAACACATACACTTTGTCACTTGTACAAATGTTTAATCATTCTGAAAAAATTGTTCTCTCGCGGAAGATCGAGACTTCTCTTCGTATTAGATTGCAAAGCAACCAAGTAAAAGAAAAAAGAAGAAAAATACATTAAAAGAGTTATGATCTAGTGGTAAAAATATCTCGAATTAAAGATGTTACGTTCAAAATCCACTGAGACGAATTGGTTTGCTAAAAACGAGTATCTTGCGTGGTCTGTACGAAATCATGCAAGATTAAAGGTCTATGGACAGACTTACGTAGGAAATCTTGGAAAATCAACATTTTCGAAAATCTCGAAACTAATAAAAACTCTAGAGAATGTGAAGAGTCCTTCTACTTGTCCAAAGAAAAAAAGAGAGCCCTAGTTAAAGCAAATCACAAATCATGACGCTTAGTAACAACCACGAGAGGCTTCTTCTTATGGTTGTTGCACTACTCATGGTGCTCGCCACCGTGGCCGGAGAAAGATCTCCGGTTGATTCTCCGGTGAAGAAAGATTCATCATCACAAGGAGATGCGATGTGGAAAGAGGTTTTTAACGATGAGTATGGTTCTTGGAGTCCAACACCAAAAGTTCGAAGAGGTAGTGAAGCACCTATTCCTCATGATGTTAAACCACCACGTAGATTGAATAATTCGATAACTCGATAATTTTTTATTTTTTTTTAGAATATATATACTTATATAGAGTTATATAGAATATATGTTGTTTAAGTTTTTATGTCGTGTTTCATATAAATACTATAGTTAGGATTCGGCATGTATTTTTTGTTGTGTTTTTATCATATTTTAATCGATGATGATGACCAAAATAGGTAAAAAAAGCATATAAAACACCAATTAACTAAAATAATAAATTAATTGTGATTTTGATTTTATCATACTAGCTTTCTCTATTCTAATATCTAATCGAACCCTAAGGTGAAATTGAAATAAAACTTAGGTTCTAGTTAAACATACTAGGAGATCACCCGCGCTACGCGCGGATTTTGTTTGATTTTATTTCGTAATTTTTTTCTAAAATTTTTTGAAATTTTATTTATATTTTTCAAT
This sequence comes from Anastatica hierochuntica, assembly GCA_900406275.1. Taxonomy (NCBI): domain Eukaryota; kingdom Viridiplantae; phylum Streptophyta; class Magnoliopsida; order Brassicales; family Brassicaceae; genus Anastatica; species Anastatica hierochuntica. The sequence goes on along the minus strand of OVAN01000216.1, from coordinate 61,037 downwards.
AAAATTTGCAATTTCTGTCTTTTATCATATATTACATATTCAATACATAAATTTTAGTGTTTTTTTTCCCGAATGACTAATTATAATCTTTTATAAAATGTTAATTTACAAATACGTTTTAAATAAAATTCTTAAAAAGACATCATATGATTACAATATGTATTAAAATTAATATGAATAATATGAATTCAAAATTCTATTTAAATAACTAATAATATGAATTCAGAACTTGAATCAAAAGAGTTCAAAAATCGTTTTTCTTTTGTTTTTTCATTTGTCGTATTACATTTTTTGGTTTTTCATTTAAATGTATTTAATTAATATAGACATATCCTTCTTTCATATGTTGAGACGTCACGACTTTTTATATTCTTTGATTTTAAATTTAAATTTGAAAAACAACAGAAACAACCTTTTGTATTCTCTGAATAAATCCGACTTTAATAGATTATATTTAATACAAATTAATTTTCATAATTTAAATTTCAAGGTGACACATGTCATCTTCACGTCAACTGAAATCGATGACGTGTCAAGCTCTTGGAGAGAGTTGAAGAACTTTTATATATTAGATTAATTATCCAAAATAAATAAATTTCTCCTAGATATAAGTAAATGTTGATTTTATCCGCAAACCGACAAATATAACCGATCATGTTATATGTTTTCAATTTATCAAAAATATTTTATTTTACGCGTTTCCTAATCCTAATGCAAATATACCAACAAAAACACTTTAAATAGCCCTTTAGGTAACACAAATACACATTCCAAAAAACTAAAAAAGCAAAACACAAAGTGTCTTAGAGAGAAACCTACCATGGCTCCAAACGTGTCTTCATCCTCTTCCTCCGTCGTTACACGTGTCCTCTCTCCGACCACCGTGAAACACAAACGTGGCGGTGAAGAGGTGATCACCGTAGAGAAAGTTACACTTATGAATATTCACAAAGAAGATGAATATTCAAACTCTCCTCCTTCTCCATCTTATGAGGTTCTTTGTCTCCTTGGTCCTTACTTAGACCCCGAGACACTAGCCATAGCCTCATGCGTCTCCACCACTTGGTCTTATTGTTTCTCTTCGGAGTCTTTATGGAAACAAGTGTTAACTTCACGTTCTTCAAATCATCTCTATAACTTTACGCTTGCTAAAGAAACCATGCAAAGATTCTCTTACAAACGCTTTGTCTCCGTCGTTGAAAGAGACGTTAAACGCCGCCGCAAGAATCAACCGGAGGAACCAAAGATCTCTCTCTCCGACCTCATGTTTATCTTACACGTCTCCACCGCATCATCATCATCAACAAAAGCATATTACAAAAAGGGTAAAGACCTCGAGGGTAAGTTTCAAGTCGAAGTCGACGTTAGTAACTTCAAGATCACTTCCGACACGAAGGACTTGAAGTTAATGTTCCAAGTCGTGTACAAAGATTGGGAGAAGTTGCTTACTATTATGGATACTACAAGATCTTCGTTGGACACAAAGTATGGTTGGTTCACCGACGATGAACTTCCGGTGAATAAAAGATACTCCTCCTCCGTCGGCAGCAGCAAGTTAGTCGGTGATGTGAAGACAAGCTTTAACGGTGAGGTTCTTGAGAAGATTGGATTTGCGATTGCGAACTCATCAAAAGACTATGGATCTTTGTCAGTGGAAGATGTTTTGAGATATCTTCAAGGTTTCTTTGTGGTGTAATTAATCACAAGAAATATTTGACTTTCTTTCTTAGTAGATTGTTTAGCAAGTAACCTAGAATCTTTCTATGTAGTCTCGTCCTCTTTCTTTTTGTTTCTATGTTTTTTCGTTTGTTTTGTAATTAGTGAAATATCTTTTGATGACATTAAGAAGTATTCATTAAGCGACATTAAGAGTTTTTCTCAACAATAATCTTTTAATCAAATAAAAAGAGAAGTGATTAGGGTTTTTGAATATTGTGAAACTGCAAAATATTTGATACGTATTATTTATAGTTTCTAGCATAATCAAATCTCTATGACAAAAGAAAATAGTCATCAACACTCTAGATACTCGTAATGAGAACATGTGTCATATTAGCAACTACGAAGAGGCCACGTTATTGAGAGTGTCTTCATCTAGATAAAGAAAGTAAAATTAAACATAAACATCTTTAGGGGTTATTTCGAACAAACATTGTGGATAATTTTTTTTTAAGAATGGTATATATAACTCTACGTGGCATGACGGACGGACTCTCGACCTCTTCTAAGCCAGATGTTTGTCATAAATCATGTCTAATTCCTTTCGTTAATGTGATATTATCTACTTTGAACCAAACTGACAAAACTTTTATGGATTTGCTTTTCAACTTTTACTTCTAAAAGGAGTCATACTAATATCCGATGGAACTTAGATTATATCCCAACAATCCTCTTCTCAAATCAAGAACCATAAAACTTTAACTCTAATATCAATATGTTATGAACGCCCCACTAAGACCATATAGATTAAACTGGCAAAATTTTTACGGGTTGGCTTTTAAGTTTTTATTCCCAAAATGTGTTATAGGTTAAAGTTGGACTTTATTTATATAATAGATTTTCTCGTTCTCAGATCTAATTTTGTTGAAATTATTTGGACATACATGATTACATTCCTTTTAAAATTAGGCTTATAAACCAAAACAAATAAGAAAAGTATCCAAATCGATTTATTTGAAAACCTATCTTTTCCTAAATCCTACAATGAAAAAAAAATTAAGGGTGTAAGAGCATGATTAACAAAGAAACCCATTAGGGATTTCTTAAATTCAATTTTTTTTTTGATTCGATTTAAAAAAAATAATTAAAAAACTCACCAATCGCGGACCGCCACGTAGCGGTGGGGCCCGCAAACAGTGGAACAACAACACAAGAAACGTATCTTAGAGCATCCCATTAGTAATACCCTTTAATTTAGATCTCCAAGAAAAAAATTTAATTTTAATTTTTTATTTTTCGTTTTATTAAAAAATAAAAATAAAAACAAAAATCGACCAATCGCGGGGCGCCACATGGCAGTGGGGCCCGCGAAAGGTTCATGCTTGAGGTTCACCGCAGAGAGACTTAAAGGTAAAAATCCTTAATGGGGATGTCTTTATTTTAAAAACTTGAGAAACTGTTTCTTGTTTTTTTGGTGGGCCCCTTTTAATTAAAAAAATGTTAAGATACCCATCAAGAAACTTTGTTAAAGATGGTCTAATAATCTATTTTGTTGAATTAAGTAATTTATATAAATAATTTTCATTTTGTTTCATTAGACTTCAATTTTCTATTATAGTCTTCAATTTGATCCATTGGTGTTTCAATGTAAATCTCCTCAAGATCTTCTGAAATGTAACCATAGACAATATGAAATACTATGTGAACAAGTTGTAAAATTTTGAACTTTCAACACTAAAATGTATCAAAAAAACTTATATATTTGCCTATAAATGCATCAGTAAAGTAAAGTGCCAAGATCTCAAAATTTTTAAACAAAAAAATGATTTCTAAACTTCTAAACTTCTAAACTCCCACGCACACACTAAACACTAGAGTTTAACCCAAAACTAAAGGCTCTTTCATCAACAATGTCTTCTCTCTATATGATTCAGAAGGATTCAGTCCAACCCCAACCATTTGAATGTTGTTGAAACCCGCCTCTACCGCCATTCCTCCATCGACAATCCTCCACTCGCCGTCCTCCACGCGGCACTTCCTTCTTCCTCCACTCTCTGCTCTCTCTTCCTTGATCTCTACCATTCAAATTCTGAACCTTCTTCTGGTTGTAGCCTTTGTTGTTACTGTCCTTACGATCCCAAGTTTCCGATTTGAAGCCGTTTTCGTTCTTCTTATGTTCCCAAGATCCGGTTTTCTCATTCCATCCATCGCATTTATGATCATCCCATGAGCTTTCTACCGGTTTAACCATTCCATCATTCTCCTCATTTATACCTTCAGCATCTCCCCACTCTGGTCCCCAACCGAATCCACTATACTCTTGAGATAACCCCAAACCATCCAGAAGCACGACATGCTCTTCTTCGTCTTCTGTTATCGGTTCTGGACCACGTTCAAGGTCAAGAATCAACTCGGTGTCAACTTCAGTATCCCAATCAACATCATCAATGTAGACATTAGGATCAGGCAAAGATAAGTCGCAAGGAAACCCATTTATCTCTGCCCAAAACCGAGATTTAGCGTTCTTAAAAGCATCTTCACCCGCTGAGTCGTCCCATTGAACCACTCTATCGTATAGATACATATACCGCTTCGTCTCTACGACTTTCCGCCATGGTACTGAACCAACCACAGCGCAAAAATCCTTCTCCCACCGAGGAACAGACTGCTTGCAATTAGCTGCTGCAGAAACATATGATCAACAAAGTTAGAAATCTCTGAAACTCATGGGCTAAATTCAAGTATAAGAATCGAAACGTTCTACAAACAAATTTGATTGATTTGCGTCATTAACAAGTTACTAAATTAATCAAAGTTCGATTTAACCATTACTATGTTCATGATCTACTGTTCAAGTTCATCACTTTCAACAATAAATTCATGAATTAGGAACTAGAAAGTAAGATTAAGATTACGAATTTCATAATACACTAACCCAGAGAACATAGAAGATATTTTAAAACCGACATTGATGAACAGAAAGTCAGAGACATAAACCCTAATTAAGAACACAAAAGTGCAGGAGATGGATAAATCCGACGGAAACCCATTAACGATTACGAGAAACCCATCAGGAAATTCAATTCCGAAGAGAAATTCAAGCGACGAAACAACTTAAAAGATGAAAAAAAAAAAACAGAGAGAACAGAGCATGAACGTACCAAGAGGCGGCTTTGATGATTGCATCGTCGTCGTCTTCATCGTCTCTCGTTGATGATAATGATTGAAATTAGTATTGTTGTTTCTGGGTTATTGTCTTCTCCAATTACTCATAATGAACAACCGACAACGATTTTGATTTTTCTCGGAGGAAGAAGACAACGAAAAGACCTACCAAATCAGGTAAAGATATTATGATCAAAATCCCTAAATTCGAAAATTTTCAGAGAAGAGAGATAATTCTTATGAGCTTGAAGCAATCGAAACAGAGAATTTATAAGAAAAGTTGTAAAAATCCAAAGCTGATCAAGAAAGAACAAACCTTTAATTCTCAAGAAATTTCCTTTTTTTTTTTGGTTTCTGAAGTTTTTTTCAGGTGACAAAAAGGATAAAGGAATGATTTTTAATTTTTTTTTTCGTTTGGGGAAATAATAATGTTTCCTTTTCTGAAACGGAATTTTGGATGCGTTGCCTCGTTTTGTTGGCTGATTATATAACAATTATTATTATTATTGTTATTTCAATTAAAATATTTTCCCCAACTCGTGCATTTATTTTTTAATTAATACTAGTCATTTGAGTCGGTCAAACTTTAATGGCAATCACACAAACATTATAGTATTTTTTTGTTAAATTATTTTGATGTTTAAATTTAGCTTTAGTCTTAGCCAAAATATAAAAGGGTGAAAAACCAAACAAAAAACAATAATTAAATTTGTGATTTGTTAAAAAAAAAAATAGAGATTTTTCTTCATTTGTTAAGAAACAAATTAAAAAATAAAACAAAGAGAGTAAGGAGGTAATTTTGATTTTTGGGGAGTAAAAAAAATTAAATAATAGTTTTTTGGTTATCTTTTATTATTCTTAATATAAAAATAACTTTGGCCAAAAATACTATTAAAAATGGAAAAGGAATAAAGGATTACAACTTTGTTTATCATAGTGAATTTTATTTCGGGACTAAAGATTAGGACAACTTACAAATAAAAGGAAATTTAAACATCACAATTTCATAGGATTATCAAAAAAGCTAACAAATTAATAGATAACAAAAATTTGAAAGGATAAATTAGAGAAGAAAAAAAATAGATAGATAGCAAAATAATAGCTTTTCTTTGTGGCAATTTGGCCTAATTTTCCTTTAATTTTAGTCGTGTGGTATTATACAAAAAAAAAAGGAGAAGAGATCAAAGAAAACTTAGATATTCTAATCTCATCTTATTATTTTATCTCTTTACTTATTTGCGTTCACATATTTATCTACTTAATTCTCATTAGTTAGTTTGTTAGTAAATATTATCTTCGGGACTAAAAATTAGGAAAATTAACAAATAAAAAAGGAAATTTAAACATCATAGATTTGGAAAATATTTAAAACACGCTTTACTTCTCTCTACTCTATATAAATATACAACACATGCATAAGTCCTTAAACACCAAAACTCATAATCTTAATCCTTCTCTTAACATTATGTCTACGACCAAAACATTATCGCTTCTCGTGTTTCTCCTCTTCGTGTCCTTTGTTCATGCAACAACGTTAACAAATCATTGTCCTATCAACTCCATCTACCAATTCGGTGACTCTATCGCCGACACCGGAAACCTAATCCGCCACGGTCCCGTCGGAGCTAGATCTCACGCCGCTAATTATCCTTACGGTCAAACATATTTCCACCGAGCCACCGGTCGTTGCTCAAACGGTCAGCTTATGATTGATTACTTGACACGCAAGCTTCACTTACCTCTCTTAAACCCTTACCTTAAAGGAAACGTAAAGTCTTTCAAGAACGGTGTTAACTTCGCCGTCGCCGGAAGCACCGCCTTAAACACCTCTTTCTTCGCCGTGAGAAGCCTCCACGTTCCGGTTACAAACACTCCTCTCTCCATGCAACTCTCTTGGTTCAAATCTCATCTACGTTCAACATGTCACGCTTCTTCTTCCGCTTGCTTGAAGCAGTCTCTTGTAATGATGGGAGAGATAGGAGGCAACGACTATAACTACGGTTTCTTCCAAGGCAAGTCACTAGAAGAAATCAAAACCTACATCCCTCACGTCGTTGGAGCCATCACATCCGCATCTAGAGACGTGATCCAAACCGGTGCAACCAACATAGTCATACCGGGAAACTTCCCGGTAGGATGTTTTCCGATATACTTAACATCATTCCCATCGAAAGATCCAAAAGCTTACGACGACAAAGGTTGCTTAAAGCATCTAAACTCCTTCGCCATCGATCACAATACTAAACTTCAAGAAGCTATAGTTTCTTTACGAGAAGAGTTTCCTAATGTTGCTATAATCTATGGAGATTACTACAATGCGTTTCAATACGTTTTACGTAGTGACGTGTTCGACAAGGAAGTTGCTTTGAAGTCATGTTGTGGAATCGGTGGAGGTTATAACTATGATGGGACAAGGTCGTGTGGAGCCATTGGTGTGCCTGTGTGTTCGAGTCCAGACAAGTTTATTAGTTGGGATGGTGTTCACTTGACGCAGAAGGCTTATAGATTAATGTCTAAGTTCTTGAATAATAAGATTGTTTCGGAGATTAAGTGTAATGATAAGGCTTAAGAATTTTTTTATTGTTATGGTTTGGAAAATTTGTATATACATTCTTTTGGTTGATTAATACTGTGGTTATATTTGTTTCTTTTGAGTAATATATACGAACCGAACTTAATCATATAGTTGTAGTATAAATATTCTACAAATTGAGATAACTAAAAAGAATTAGATCATCATATCAAATAAACGCAATTAAAATTAAAATCCATAAATATATATATATATATATATATATTCCTAATAAAATTTGCTCGTATAAAAATACATATAAAAATATTTTTATATTCCTTTTTTTATCCATAACATATTGTTATAATCTTTTTATTTTAAAATTGCAATCTATGTAACACATTAATTAAAGCTATAGATAAAATATTTTGTTTAGGTATTGACAATTTGCATCTGCGAATCACAACTAAGAATCCGAATTAATCTAGAAATTTCAATATACAAAGATTTTTTATAAAAAATTACATATTACAATTTTAAATATAATATTTAATATTAAATGTAAAATATAAAATTTGTTTATGTATAATTGTTTAAATATTTGATACAAATGTCATATGATAATATTATGAAAACAAAATATCATTACAATTTGGATTTTTGAATCAATCCGAACCATAACTATAATAATTTCTCCCAAACTCATTTATCCACTCGGTTATACATAATTCCGGTTTATATTCAATTCCGGTTTAAATTCAAGTCCGGTTCTGGGTAGCCTATATATTCGTCCAACGACGAAACGTTACACACTTCGCATCATCCTCTGTTCGTCGTCTTCAGGTCTCTCTCTATCGCTCTCCATCAGTTTTCCGAAACAACATGTAAGTCTTTTGCTTCTATGAAAGTGACGATTCTCGCTTCGCATTCACTTTCTTGATCTTCAATTTTAAATTTTGACTTAAGGGTTTCAGTAAAGTTTCCACCTTTTTGTTCATCTCCGGTTAAAATCAAAAGAGGGCTTTTCTTGTTAGATTCTCTTTGACGATGGCTTCTATTAGTCTTTGTTCTTAGTGGGTTTAGTAAGATTCTTGTAATCGATTAGAAAAGATGTTTCTTTTTCTCTTTTGATCTCTGTTTTTTGCTGATTTCTCTTTACTGATGATCAAAGAAACAGTGTTGTGTGTTGTGTGCTGTGTGCAATGTCTAGGTTAAAAACAAGTTTGGGGATGAGGTTTGATTTAAGCGCTCATCGAGTTCTAAATATCGATGATCTTATGTTTGAGATTCTTCTCTTTTTGCCACCTGAATCAGTCTACAAGCTAATCTTGGTATCAAAGAGATGGCTTCAGATCATCTCCGACCCTTTCTTCCGCCACGTTTACTTAACGAAATGGAAACCGCGGTTCGAACTCTTAGGCGTTTTCATCTGCAAGGCGAAGAACGCTGGAATTTTCAAATACGAACTTCGTAGCTCTTACCACAAGCCCTCACTTCTTCGTTGCCCCTCAAGAACTAGCTTAGCTGATGAAATCGAATCGTTGAAAAAGCTTGGACACTATGTTGATTCTTCAAACGGTTTTATTCTTTATAACAGCGGGTATCAGAAAACAGATTACTACTTGTGGAATACGAATGCACGGTATCTTTATCAGCTTCCACTTCCTAGTGTTCATTTCGGAACTTGTTGTATCTCCTTGATCATTGAAGATTGTCCTGATAAAGAGTTTAGCTTCAAGGTAATCCGCGCAGAGCGTGTACACTTTTCGAATCAACAAACTACGAAGTTGAAAGTAGAGATCTTTTCCTCTAAAACCAACACATGGAGCTACTCCGAGCTGACTTGTCCCGAGCCTCTCTCTCTCGGGTGTAAAGGGAAAGTGATTGGTGGAGTTATCTATTGGTATGCAGAAGGAGGCAATGTAGCCATTTACGACACAAACAGTAATGAGAACCGAGTCGATTTGATAAAGCTTCCGAAATTTTACTGCCACGACGAAAAGGCGATGGGAAGTTCAGCTGATGGTTGTCTACAATACGGACGAAGCAGTAAGACAATACTAGATATATGGAAGCTTGAAAAGGTAAACGGTATGTTTCAATGGAAGTTTCAACATAAGTTAAACTTCAAGGTGATATGGATGTCGCGAAATGGAGAAGATTCAAAGGAAGAAGTAGAGAAGCTACTCGCATTCCCAATCAGAAATGAGAATCACACCATCTCGAAGCGTGACACATCTACAATTTGGAAGATGAAGAAGGAGAAACAGAGTGTTCCTTATGGGACTTCTACAATGTCTTGCCATAGTTTTGACGATCTTGGTCTTCCTTTCTTTCTTTGTGATATAGAAAGATCTCGTCTCTCTAGGAAGATAGGGAGAAAACTCTTGTGTCACTATGTTTCTTGCTAGGTAAGTAAGTGAGTTTTAGTGATGAAAAGTCTCACTCTTTGCCTTTGTTTATATATAAAGCTTGAATCTTTACGAATTACATTATACTTCAGAAGACATCGGCGGCGCGTGTGATCCAAAACAGACGCGCCTCCGTTTAAAAACTCACTTGGAAACGGTGACGTATTAAAGAGAAGATATCGACGGTTGTTAGTCGGCCACGTCATTGAATCGGATAAAAAATTGAACCCATCTAAAAAGTTCTTTCTTTGCAACAAGATAACATTTTGATTTTTGAGCTTTCGATCACTCCTTTAACTTATGGAGGCTCTGCAAATTTCGAGCCGTTTCTCTGTGAATATAGCTCCTCCGTGTACTCAGATTTCTACCGGAGATCGGAGAAGTAAAGCTACTTTTCGTTCTGCATTCACCGGAGCCACTAATTCATCTTGTCTCTCTTCTAAGAATCCCTCCACGGTTTGTTTCGTCTTCCGTTTTCTTCTTTGTTCGTTTCTATCAATTTTGGGGTTATTGAGTTTGTGTTGTGTAGAGGGAGATATGGAGTTTGGTGAAATCGAAAACAGTTAGCTATGGAAGATACAGGAGATGCCAAGTGAAGGCTGAGATGTTTGGTCAATTGACGAGTGGGCTTGAAGCTGCTTGGACTAAACTTAAAGTAGAAGGTTAGATTTTTGTCAAAAGCTATTAACTTTTTAGTATTTGGCTCAGACCCAGAAAGCTAGAATCTTGAGTTCTTGTTGAAGATTTAGTTTCAAAGCTATTAGCTTTTTAGTATTTGGCTTAGACCCAGAAAGTTAGAATCTTCATTTCTTGATGAAGTGAAGCAGATTTAGTTTCAAAGCTATTAGCTTTTTAGTACTTGGCATAGACCCAGAAAGCTAGAATCTTCATTTCTTGATGAAGAGACGGAGATATAGTTTTCTTTTTGATAAATTTTAGCTTACGGGTCAGTGTTAATCTTGCTCACTAGTAGTTATGGTTCTTGAATTTTTGCAGAGGTTTTGACAAAGGAGAATATTGCTGAACCGATGCGAGATATTAGAAGAGCTCTTCTTGAAGCAGATGTGAGTAGTGTTTGTTCTGATTCATTTAGGGTTCTTGTGTGTGAGTAACTTAGTTGCTTAGTCGGTTTTGTTAACAGGTGAGTCTTCCAGTTGTGAGAAGGTTTATTCAATCTGTTAGTGACCAAGCTGTTGGAATGGGTGTCATTCGTGGAGTCAAACCAGATCAGCAGTTAGTCAAGGTGATTTTAGCTATATAGAAGCGGTTTCGACTGTTGATTTCACTCTGTGATGATTATTTTAGTTTCAGTAGTTTTGAAAGTGTTGTGATTGTTATGGTTTATATTGCAGATTGTGCATGACGAGCTTGTGAAATTGATGGGTGGAGAAGTATCTGAGCTACAGTTTTCTAAGTCAGGTCCTACGGTTATATTGTTGGCTGGGCTACAAGGAGTTGGAAAGACAACGGTTTGCGCTAAACTCGCTTGTTACCTAAAGAAACAGGGAAAATCTTGCATGCTTATTGCTGGAGATGTTTACCGACCTGCTGCAATCGATCAACTTGTCATTTTAGGTGAACAGGTATTGAAACTTGAACACTTGAATCATCATGCTGTAATCAATCAACTTGTTATATATTTTCCGATCTCTTTGTGTCAGGTTAGTGTGCCGGTTTATACAGCAGGGACTGAAGTAAAACCATCAGATATAGCTAAGCAAGGTCTAAAAGAAGCGAAAAAGAATAATGTGGATGTTGTTATTATGGATACTGCAGGGAGACTTCAGGTAATCTTTCTTCTTTTGAGTAATCATATTGTATCACAAATCTTTTGTAGCTTTTGTCATGAAATTGCCTCTCTGTGACAGATAGATAAAGGTATGATGGACGAATTAAAAGACGTGAAGAAAGTTTTGAATCCTACAGAAGTATTGCTAGTAGTAGATGCCATGACCGGTCAAGAAGCTGCCGGTACTCATTTTCTAATATTCTGAAGATAGATCCTATTTGTATCGGCGAGCATACATACTTAAACGAGCTTCTGTACTTGCTGCAGCACTGGTGACAACGTTCAATGTAGAGATAGGAATCACAGGAGCCATTTTGACAAAATTAGACGGTGATTCAAGAGGTGGTGCTGCTTTGAGTGTCAAGGAGGTTTGTGTTCTTCTTCTTCTTCGATAGATTATCTCATAGAAAGTTACTTAAAATTCACTCGTACAATCGGTGTCCCTAGGTATCTGGAAAACCGATTAAATTGGTGGGACGTGGAGAGCGGATGGAAGATCTTGAACCGTTTTATCCAGATCGAATGGCTGGAAGAATTCTAGGAATGGGAGATGTGCTTTCATTTGTAGAGAAGGCACAAGAAGTTGTAAGTTTTCACGAAAAATCGAAACTTTTCTTTTGTTTTTACTATCTCTTTGATTGAATTTAAGTGTCTCTGTATTTATAGATGCGTCAAGAAGATGCTGAAGATCTGCAGAAGAAGATAATGAGTGCAAAGTTCGACTTCAACGATTTTTTAAAGCAGACTCGTGCTGTTGCGAAAATGGGTTCGATGACACGAGTTCTTGGAATGATCCCCGGAATGGGGAAAGTGAGTCCAGCACAAATCCGAGAAGCAGAAAAGAGTCTTGTAATCATGGAAGCAATGATCGAAGCAATGACTCCTGGTATTGATTTCTTTCCAAACATTTCTTAGTTTCGATTAGCGGTTGTCTCATTTCTCTGTTTTTTAAAAAACAGAGGAGAGGGAGAAACCGGAGTTACTAGCGGAATCACCAGAGAGAAGAAAAAGAATAGCTAAAGATTCAGGGAAGACGGAGCAGCAAGTGAGCCAACTCGTAGCACAAATCTTTCAAATGAGAGTGAAGATGAAGAACTTGATGGGAGTTATGGAAGGAGGTTCAATACCTGCGTTGAGCGATCTCGAGGACGCAATGAAAGCAGAGCAAAAGGTTTCTTCTTTCTTCTTCGTCTTCCTCTTCTTCTTCTTGAACATGTGATGACAGAGTTTTAATGGATTCTTTAGGCACCACCTGGAACAGCAAGAAGGAAGAGAAAGGCAGAGTCAAGGAAGAAGTTTGTGGAGTCTGCTTCAAGCAAGCCTCGTGGCTTTGGCTCTCCTTAAACTATAAAACTGTTTTTAAGTCTTTGTTTTAGTTTTGTATTAGCTAACTATTAATTAATTGAATCCAACAACTGGTGAAAACTTTTGAACTATCGTTAAAAAATTGTTAACAATGGAGAAAAGAAACAAACAAAACTGGCAATTTGGTTTCTTGTGACCCAAGCATAGATCAATAACAAGAGTGAAACACTTTAAGGTGTAAAGGAAGAAGAAGACGAACAAGTGGAGGGTGTTTTGCTTAAGCTGAGTCCTTTCTTCGGTACTCGTTGGACTCGATGAACACCAGATTCGTATTTGAGTTCGCTATAGACACGGTTTCCTTTATATCTCCATTACATATGTCTTGTAACCTCCATGTTCAGCCTCTGAGCATGAAACCATAGAAAACTTCCAACAACTTCTTTCGCCCGCAACTAAAAGCCAAAAAAAGAAGAATGCAAAAGAAGCAGATTGATTCGCTTAGCCACGGAAGTATAGGAAACAAAGACATTTGAAACTTCTTTACGAATAGGATTGAAACAAAATGGTGAATCAGATTGCAAAAAGCAAAGTATTCCAGATTAGACGACATTAGAATCAGATACAATTACTGCATTGCTTCACCTTAGCCATGAAAAATATAGGAAACAATCACATTTTGAAACTTTTCGAAACGAAATGATGAATTTGCGTTGTGAGTATTCCAAGATCATGTAAGACATTAAAAATTCGATTAAAGGAAAACATGTACCTACAAGGTCACCAGTCCAAGAGGATCAGTAGGAATCTGACACAAGCGAACAAAAACAACAATGTTACAATTTTCAAGAATCCGAATCAAGAACATTGACATTTGCTAAAGACCTTAAGTTGATTTTCAAGCTCTTGAATCTCTTCACTGAGTGATTCAATTTCACTTCCTATCATTTCAACCATATCTTCATCATCTCCAGCTTCAAAAAACACTTTCAAAAAAGATAGAATCAAGAGTTAAAGAATACCTTTGGATTCTTGTAACTGCTTCTCACATTCCTTTGAACCTCCTGAAGACTGATACTACCTCTAATAATCCAAAACACAAGTCAATTTCAAAGAAAATTGCATTCTACATGGATTGTGCTAGCTTTTGATATTCAGAAACTACATCTGGATCAGCTAATTTCACTGATAATTCCTTCCATGTTTTCTCCATTTTCGTAATGAGGTAAGTTTTCACACAGGCGAATCATCGAACAGGTTCTGTGCATTGAGTTACGTGTTTCAACTTACAGCCATACAGACTAGTTTTCGAGCTCTGCGAGAAGGAGAAGGTGGCCATGAGACTATACATACTCCGGCCGTCGTCGTCGTCGTCGTCGAGTTTTCGAGCCGTCGTCGTCGTCGTCATCGAGTTCTTCGTTTTTAGCTGATGAGAGATGATTTTTGGGCTAATTTTGAGCGGCCTAAAATGTTACTTTGGCCCAAACTTAATTTAAAAAGCCCGTATAAAAGTATAAAAATACGCTCTAAAATACACGGTTTAGACACGGTTTATACGCGGTTAGCGCGCAAATCGAGGTCGATTTATGTCGGTTATCATGGTATAACGGGATCCGTTTCCCGTTCAAACGGGGTCCGTTTCGTTGACGCGTGTCCGTTTTGCGTTGACCCGCGTACGACACGTGTGCGAATTTTTTTTTTTTTTTTTGGTTTTTCTCCTCCGCCCAACAACGCCGTGTCTCCTCCATCCACCACCGCAATGTCACCGACGGCACTCATCTCTCTTTCTCAAACTCCAGTTCCAGCCATCGCTAAGACATCTAAGCTCCGGGAAATCTCCTTCCCTCCTTCTTCGAGCCAATACAACAATCAATTCGGCTCAGACCCTGAAAGCTAGGTCTTGATGAAGAGATGCAGATTTAGTTTCAAAGCTTGTTAGCGTTTTAGTATTTGGCTCAGACCCAGAAAGCTAAAATCTTAATTCGTTGATGAAGAGAAGCAGATTTAGTTTCAAAGCTATTAGCTTTTTAGTATTTGGCTCGGACCCAGAAAGCTAGAATCTTCATTTCTTGTTGAAGAGAAGCAGATTTAGTTTCAAAGCTATTAGCTTTTTAGTATTTGGCTTAGACCCAGAAAGTTAGAATCTTGAGTTCTTGATGAAGAGAAGCAGATTTAGTTTTCTTTTTGATAAATTTTAGCTTAAGGGTCAGTGTTAATCTTGCTCACTAGTAGTTACGGTTCTTGAATTTTTGCAGAGGTTTTGACAAAGGAGAATATTGCTGAACCAATGCGAGATATTAGAAGAGCTCTCCTTGAAGCTGATGTGAGTAGCGTTTTTTACCGTTCTTGTATGCAAGTAATTTTAGCTGCTTAGCCGCGGTTTTGTTAACAGGTGAGCCTTCCGGTTGTTAGAAGGTTTGTTCAATCCGTTAGTGACCAAGCTGTTGGAATGGGTGTCATTCGTGGAGTCAAACCAGATCAGCAATTAGTCAAGGTGATATTAGCCTATATAGAAGCGGTTTTCGATAGTTGATCTCACTCTGTGATGATCATTTTAGTTTCCGTAGTTTTGAAACTGTTGGCTTTATTGCAGATTGTGCATGATGAGCTTGTGAAATTGATGGGTGGAGAAGTATCTGAGCTACAGTTTGCTAAGTCAGGTCCTACGGTAATATTGTTGGCTGGGCTACAAGGAGTTGGAAAGACAACGGTTTGCGCAAAACTCGCTTATTACCTAAAGAAACAGGGAAAATCTTGCATGCTTATTGCTGGAGATGTTTACCGACCTGCTGCAATCGATCAACTTGTTATTTTAGGTGAACAGGTATTGAAACTTGAACGCTTGAATCATCATGCTGTAATCATTTTTCTGATGCTCTCTTGGTGTCAGGTTAGTGTGCCGGTTTATACAACAGGGACTGAAGTAAAACCGTCAGATATAGCTAAGTTCGACTTCAACAATTTCTTAAAGCAAACTCGTGCTGTTGCGAAAATGGGTTCAATGACACGAGTACTTGGAATGATTCCAGGAATGGGGAAAGTGAGTCCAGCACAAATCCGAGAAGCGGAAAAGAGTCTTGTAATCATGGAAGCGATGATCGAAGCAATGACTCCTGGTTTTTGTTTCTTTTTTCCATTCCATTCAAACAAACAAACATTTCATCGTAATTTCGATTAGTGGTTGTCTCATTATCTGTTTTACAGAGGAAAGGGAGAAACCGGAGTTACTGGCGGAATCACCAGAGAGAAGAAAAAGAATAGCTAAAGATTCGGGGAAGACGGAGCAGCAAGTGAGTCAACTTGTAGCACAAATATTTCAAATGAGAGTGAAAATGAAGAACTTGATGGGAGTAATGGAAGGAGGTTCAATACCTGCTTTAAGCGATCTCGAGGACGCAATGAAAGCAGAGCAAAAGGTTTCTTCTTTCTTCTTCTTCTTCCTCTGCTTCTTCTTGAAACAGCAAGAAGGAAGAAAAAGGCAGAGTCAAGGAAGAAGTTTGTGGAGTCTTTAATCTCTTTTTGTTTCTTAAACAGATTATTTTTGTATTAGTTACCTATTAATTAATAGAATTCACCAACTGTAAGAAATCTTTTGAAGTATCCTAAATTTTTTCATATTTCATTGTTAACATTGGAGAAAAGAAACAAAACAAAACAAAAATGGCGGTTTGATTTCTTGTGACTCAAGCATCAAGGATAATTTGCTCCACCCGTAATGTTCTTATATAATAGGAAGGTATGATTGAAGTATATAAAAACATTATGGGTGGAACAAAGTCACAATAACCATGAAGTAAGGTACTTTAATAGTACACAATAATACTTTGTTTAATATACTTTATATAAACTAATTAAAGTATCATCTTGTGTTTTATGTATTATTTAATTTCATATATGTTTTTGATACTTTACTAATCATATACACTTCTTCAATGATGCTTTTAAGAAACATACACAAAAGAGACATAGTTTGGTTAAGCATTCTTCATAATCTCTATTGACAATCTCTCTTGAAACATCTATGGATACGGATTCGGAGTTGAAGCTAATCTCACTTTTTACTCAACTTTGGTTTGGCGATTCTGATTCATCAAATGAAGAAGTGGATTCAGATGGAAGATCGAAGAAGTCGATTTTTATTCAAATAATCTCTTTGATCAGATCATTGGATTTGGAATCACTGCCAAAGCCGGAATCGGAGTTCATGTCACTCATTGTTCAAACAAAATCTGTCTTCAAGTCTATGGATTTGGACTCCCTGCCGAAGCCGCTCTCCAAACTCATATCATTCTTTACTCAAGTCGTGAATCCTACAAATTCGGATTCAGTTGCACCTGATGAAGATGAGTTGACCTATCTCATTAGCACAACAATGTATTTGGAGCCGGAGCCGGAGGTCATATCACTCATCTATCAGATAAACTCTCTCGTCTTCTATATGGTGAAATTTAAAGGCGAGAATGTTATTTTCTTATGCCCTCAAGTTGTAGTAAGATTGGGAGATGACAACATTTTTCATATTGTTGAAGAAGATGAGTCCCAGAGTGTATATGACAAGTGGGATTGTCTCACTGCGGAGGTGAAGAAATTCAGATCAGCAGGAGGAGAAGGAGAGGGCGGTTCCTCTTATTTTTTCTGTCGAGCTTGCAAGGGCAAGAACCACCATGATAAAGCTACAGATGAGATCAAACATCCTCTTCATCCCAAGCATTCTCTCAAGCTTGTTCTTTTTGAAGAATATTATCACGAAAAGAGGAAATGTTACTGTTGTGATGATTATCTCTCCGACTTGGTTTGCTGTTGCTTGACATGCGATTTTGCTATGAATATGGCTTGTTTGGAGAAACCACCAGTCTTATCTCTACCCATTCCCAAGCGGCATGACCATCCGCTTGCTCTGTTTCCAAGAGCCACTTCCTTGATCTGCGACGTCTGT
This sequence comes from Anastatica hierochuntica, assembly GCA_900406275.1. Lineage (NCBI taxonomy): Eukaryota > Viridiplantae > Streptophyta > Magnoliopsida > Brassicales > Brassicaceae > Anastatica > Anastatica hierochuntica. The sequence goes on along the minus strand of OVAN01000216.1, from coordinate 43,263 downwards.
GCTTTGGTCGATTCATCCTCTGCAACCTATATATGCATCCCTTGTGACTTTGTGGTCCATGAAAGATGTATCAACTTACCAAGTGTCATAAGGATATCTCGCCATCCCCAACATCGTATCTCTTTTACTCATTCTTTTAACCAAGGAAATTGGTCTTGCGGTGTTTGTCGCAAAGAGATTCACAATGATTACGGTGGATATTCTTGCACCAATAATGGTTGTTCGTATGCTGCTCATTCAAAATGTGCCACACAGAGAAATATATGGGATGGCGAAGAACTTGAGGGAGTGCCAGAAGACGAAGTCGAAGATGTTGAACCGTTTTTGAGGATAAGCGATGGAATCATACAACATTTCAGTCATCAAAAACATCATCTGAAACTTGATCAGAACAGGGACAGAGACTACAACGAGGATAAGTTCTGTCAAGCATGCATCACCCCAATTTATTTTGGTAATTTCTATGCTTGTATGGAATGTGATTACATTCTCCACGATGAATGTGCAAATCTTCCTCGCAAGATGTATCACCCGATTCATCCACATAGGCTCACTCTAGTGCGACGTCGACGAGATCTCGCTTTTCTAAGAAATATGACGAGATGTTCAGCTTGTCCTTGGTATTGTGCAACTGGTTTATTCTACGAGTGTCCTAGAAAAAAGTGTAACTTTCAGGTACATGTACAGTGCGGCGTAGTATCCGAGCCATTAGTCCATGCAAGTCATTTGCATCCTTTATTTCTAACATCCATACCAGGAAGGTGGAGAAAATGCTCTGTATGCAAAGAGACAAGAAACGACAAGATGACGACCGAAACATTCAATTGCATTGAGTGCGAATTTTCTTTGTGTTTTGGATGTGCTACTATACCCCAGAAGGTGAGATATAAGCATGATAAGCATACATTCATTCTTTCTTATGGGGAGGAGTCGGATACAATGGTGTCATGGTGTGAAGTTTGCGAGGGAAAAATAGATACGAAAAAGGGGTTTTATGTGTGTGATGAAGATTGTTGTGTCACCTTGCATATCAAATGTATGATTGGGGATGACTTATACATAAAGCCTGGTTCACCATGGTTCAACGGCAATGATAAAGTAGATGTTGTGCCAAACAAACAGCAAATGACTCGACCTATTTGCTCCTATTGTAAGAGGCGCTGTCCAAAAACATCTCTCCAGGCGTATACAGAGATATACAGGCGAGGTGGAATATTTTGTTCCATGAGTTGTATGTTTTGTGTTCATAGACGTTACATATGATTTGTTACTTATCGAGTTAACTTGTATTGCTATTATATGTTTCATCAACAACATTTTTTTTTTCCTTTTTCTTTTTATAATTGTCCAAAAGCTTTGTTGGGAGGTTTGAAGCATCTTTGCTCCTATTGTAAGATGTTGTGCCAAACAAACAACAAATGACTCGACCTATTTGCTCCAATTGTAAGAGGCATTGTCCAAAAGCATCTTTCCAGATGTCTGGAACTGGACTAATGAGAATGGAAGGGTCAATATTTTGTTCCACAAGTTGTATGGTTCGTTTTTAAAATAGCTTGAGAAGGTGACCAACTAGCTTAATGGTCATTGCTTGCGTTTGTTGCGGGAAAAAACCTTTCCCACCTATCTTCTTAGAAGTTCTAGTTCTTGAAGTGCTTTTGATTTGTTACTTTCAAATCGAGTTAAGTAATTTGTCGCCAATCCATTGAATATTTCAAGGGTGATCTTGTCAAGAAGATAGCCATTGAAGCTGACCTTGACATTGGCCACTAGGCCACTTTTGGGAAGACCCTGTGGAGCTAGAAGTTCCTTAAGTAACGATCCAAAGTTTATATCTAACGGTCTTTGAGCATCAAATGTTATTGTGTTAGGAAGATTCTCATGAGTCAATTACTACTTATGTTTTGCCTTTTTTTCAAAGTAAATGATCTTTTTCGCTAATCATAACTATTTCTTTTATTAATCTTTGTCGTCAAAGTTTTTATTAAAAGATATAATGTGTACGTTCGTGGGAGTTTCTTTTTTTTTTTTTATATTTTAATTGTTTCTTTTAATTGCTACTTGCTAATGGAGTATATTTTAATTTTGATAGTAGACCACACCACACTAAAGTTATAATTTTTTTTGTTTATGAAGAAGAAAAGGTGCAAGTGGCACAGGCCAACCTAACACTGGTCTTTTTTTTTTTGGTCACACCTAACACTGGTCTATAAACTTGAATAAAAATTTGTTAGTGGTAATATTTAATATTTATTGTAGTATTGTCTTATCTCTAAATAGATCACCTATTTTTCTTTAAAACCACTTATAAAATTTTATTATATAAAACAGAACGCATTCAACGTGAGTTTGACACGTCGTCAAATTATAATTCACGAGATTTTGACACATGTCATTAATCGGTCGGATTATTGACATGTGTCAAATATTTAAAATTTACAATATCGTGTAAACAAATTTTTTATTTTACCTAAATAAATAAATTTTCTATTTTCATTAAACATTGACAGTTAAATATTAAATATTTTATTTCTATTCAAATATTCAATATTAATTGTCATGATAAAATTATAATATTTAGTTAAAAACGTTGTTTCATGTGATATTAAAAATTTTAGATTAATTTAGATGATATTGGTTGTAGTTCATAATTTACAATAACCAACAATGGTTTTAATCTACATTTTAAATTTACGGATTACACTTACATGGATTTCAACTTTAAAACCTAAAATTTTAATGATATTTTTATATTCAATTTCCCGTGTATCATATGGTATCTTATTTAGTTCTTAATATTGTAAAACTTAAAACTTTAATTATAAGCTCTATACAAATTACGATGAAAACATGTTTTTGATCACAAGTCTCTTGATTACGTATTTGTTATTAAGAAAATGTATAAGTTGCATAGAGAGACAAGCCAGTGTGGTCTATAAGGCCATCTCCATTGGTATTATGGGTTCACCAAAAAAAAATTAATTTTTTTTTTCGTAAAAAAAAAAAATGGCCAATGAGGAGTCGCCACGTGGCGAACTTCTCATTGGAGAAGTTCATGAGAGAGAGTTTGAGTGAGTTTGTGAGGGTTAAGTTTAATTGGGAGAAGTATTTTTTTTTCTTGGTTTTAGTGTGAACCCCAACAAAAACCTTTGATGGGAGTGCCCTAAAGCTCAAATATGAAATTATAAGTTACAATATTGTCTTGTTTCTTCTCCATGTATTTGTCATGAAGAACTTGTACAAATTACATAAAGCGACTAAACGGTTTGCTTTAAGTCGAATATAAATTTGCAAATTGCAATCAGGATCGGTCCTGAGCACAAGCATAGCAAGCAGAGGCTTGCGGTCCATTTTTTAGAGGAAAAAAATTTAATACTAAAAACGGTCCACTTTTTAAGAAGATTTTTAAAACGTATGTAAAATCGGTCCATATTTTCTTTGCAGCCTTCTCAGGGCCGGCCTGATTGCAATATTGTATTGTTTCTTCTCCGATTAAAACAATGACTTTTTGTCTATTGGTTAATTTAACCATGGGGGTGATCATCTTGTGATTTTGTATTAATTAATTTCATAATATGATATTTATACTTTATATATATATATATACACTTCATTGATGCTTTAAGAAACATACACAAAATAGAAAGAGCACATAATTTGATTAATTAGCATTCTTCAAACTCAAGAAAAGCTCTCTCTAACTCACATAATCTCTCTTGACAATCTCTCTTGAAATTTCTTCTATGGATTCAGATTCAGAGTTGAAGCTCATCTCACTCTTTACTCAACTACCGCCTTTGATGTCTATGGATTCGGATTCAGATGAAGAAGCGGATTCAGATGGAAGATTGAAGCGGTTTCAGAATACTATTATAGAAATAATTCAGATCGTCAGCTTATTGGATTTGGAATCACTACCAAAGCCGGAATCGGAGTTCATGTCACTCATTGTTCAAACAAAATCTGTCTTCAAGTCTATGGATTTGGATTCCCAGCCGAAGCTACTCTCCAAACTCATATCACAATGTGCTGAACTCGTCAATATTACAAATTCGGATTCAGTGGCACCAGATGAAGATGAGTTGTTCTCACTCATTAATCAAACAATTCAACTGGAGCCGGAGCCGGAGTTCATATCACTCATCTATCAAATACTCTCCCTCGTATTTGATATGGTGATGAATTCAACGAATGTTATTTTCGTATGCCCTCAAGCGCAAGTAATATTGGGAGATGACAACAATTTATGTATTGATAAAGAAGATCAGTCGGAGAAGGAATATAACAAATGGGATTGTCTCTTTATGGAGGGGAAGAAATTCAGATTAGGAGGAGGAGAAGGCGGTTCCTCCTCCTGTTTTTTATGTGACGCTTGCGAGGGCAAGAACCATGGAAAGGCTACAAAAGAGATCAAACACCCTCTTCATCCCAAGCATTCTCTCCAGCTTTTTTCTTTTAAGGAAACGGATGATAAAGAGAGGAAATGTTACTGTTGCGATGAAGCTCTCTTTGACTTGATTTGTTGTTGCTTCGCATGCGATTTCGCTATGAATCTTGCTTGCATGGAGAAACCATTGGTCTTGTCTCTACCAAATCCCAAGCGGCATGAACATCCGCTTGCTCTGTTTCCAAGAGCCACTTCCTTGATCTGCGATGTCTGCGCCTTGGTCGATTCAACCTGTCCAACCTATATATGTGTTCCTTGTAACTTTGTGGTCCATCAAATATGTACCAAATTACCGAGCGTCATAAGGATATCTCGCCATCCCCATCGTATTTCTTTTACTCCTTCTTTTAACCAAGTAAAATGGTCTTGCGGTATTTGTCGCAAAGAGATTCATAATGATTACGGGGGATATTCTTGCATCAAGAAGGGTTGTTCATATGCGGCTCATTCGAAATGTGCTACACAAAGCAACGTATGGGATGGCATAGAACTTGAAGGAGTGCCAGAAGAAGACATCGAAGATGTTGAGCCATTTGTGAGGATAAGTGATGGAATCATACAACATTTCAGTCATCAAGAACATCATTTGAGACTTGATGAGAACACGGGCAGGGATTACAATGAGAACAAGCTGTGTCAAGCATGCGTCACCCCAATTTATTTCGGTAACCTCTACGCCTGTATGCAATGCGATTTCATTCTACACGAAGAATGTGCAAATCTTCCTCGCAAGATGTATCACCCGAGTCATCCGCATCTGCTCACTCTAGTGCGAAAAGATGGAGATTTTGAGGGACGTTCGTTAGACTGTTCAGCTTGTCCTTGGTATTGCACAGTTGGTTTATTCTATGAGTGCCTTATAGAAGAATGTCATTTTCAGGTTCATGTGCAGTGTGGTGTAGTATCTGAGCCATTAGACCACGCAAGTCACAAGCATCCTTTATTCCTAACATCCAAACCAGGAGAGAGGAGAGAATGCTCTGCCTGCAAACAACGACCACGCATCTTTGGCACAAATGAAACTTTCAATTGTATTGAATGCGACTTTTCTTTGTGTTTTGGATGCGCTACGTTACCTCAAAAGGTGAGGTATAAGCATGATAAACATACGCTCATTCTTTCTTATGGGGAGGAGACAAGTAAAATGACATCGTGGTGTGAAGTTTGCGAGGGAATAATAGATACGAAAATGGGGTATTATATGTGTGTTGAAGACTGTTGCGTCACCCTTCATATTGAATGCACGATTGGGAGGAGCTTATACATGAAGCCTGGTTCATCATGGTTCTGGAACAATAAAAGAGTAGATGTTGTGCCAAACAAACAACAAATGACTCGCCCTATTTGCTCTTATTGTAAGAGGCGTTGTCCAAAAGCATCTTTCCAGATGTCTGAAAAGGGAGTAATGAGTATGGAAGGGTCAATATTTTGTTCCACAAGTTGTATGCTTGATAAATATTTTGGTAGATAAGTGACCAAATAGCTCGATGGTCATTGCCTTTGTTGTAAGAAAGACCTTTTCCCTCTTATCTTTTTAGACGTTATAGTTCTTCAAGTGCTTTTGATTTCTTAGCTCGTACTGTTATTATATGTTTCACGTTTTCTGTTTTGTTTTAATTTTGTTAATTTTCTAAAGCTTTGTTGGGAGGTTTCTTTACCAAATAACTCAGGATTTTTTATGATCCTTTTCGATTACTAGCTGAGAACTAAATGAAGTTTTACTATTGATCTCTTTCTTGTTGTTTTATTGATTAGCCACACAAATAAATTATGTAACACGATCTCGAGCAAAATGATCCAAGACGCATAAATTATGTATATACATAGCAAGTAAGAAGACTAATTTGTTTCACCCATAATGTTCTTATATAATCAGAAGACTTCATATCAAAACTTGATATTTTAACAAATTACATTCATAACTTAAATAGATACTATTTTAAATATTTTACCTTACCATACGGATTTTAAATTAACTTACATGATCAACTTAAAAGCTTCTTGTTAATCATAAATTATGAACTTCTAAATATTTCATATATAGACTTTGCATAACTAATGAGAGATAGTTCTAAACAAAGAAGTTCTGAAAATATCTAAAAGTATCATCAACGTTAATATATTTTCGGTTGCCGTGGTTGAATATCTCAAGGCTAATCTTATCAAGAAGATAGCCATTGAAGCTGACCTTGACGTCAGCGACTAGACCACTTTGAGCAAGACCTTGTGAACGATCCAGAGTTTGAGCCTAGTGATCCACGAGGAGCATCAACAATTGTGACAACATTGTCTTCGTCTTCCTTATACATGACATCCCACTTGATTGGTATATCATTATTAATTATGGATTTGGACACACCTAAATGGCTCAAGTTATCGAGTTGTATATGGAATTGATCATGGAAGCGATGATCGAAGCAATGACTACCGGTTTTTGTTTTTCTATAACATTTAAGCAAACAAACATTTCGCAATTTCGATTAGTGGTTGTCTCATTGTTTTAAAAAACAGGGGAAAGGGAGAAACCGGAGTTACTAGCGGAATCACCAGAGAGAAGAAAAAGAATAGCTAAAGATTCAGGGAAGACGGAGCAGCAAGTGAGTCAACTTGTAGCGCAAATATTCCAAATGAGAGTGAAGATGAAGAACTTGATGGGAGTAATGGAAGGAGGTTCAATACCTGCTTTAAGCGACCTCGAGGACGCAATGAAAGCAGAGCAAAAGGTTTCTTCTTTCTTCTTCTTCTTCCTCTTCTTCTGCTTGAACATGTGATGACAGAGTTTTAATGGATTCTTTAGGCTCCACCTGGAACAGCAAGAAGGAAGAAAAAGGCAGAGTCAAGGAAGAAGTTCATCAAGCAAGCCTCGTGGCTTTGGCTCTGCTTAAACTATAAAACTGTTTTAAGTCTTTCTTTAATCTCTTTTTGTTTCTTAAACAGATTATTTTTGTATTAGTTACCTATTAATTGATAGAATTCACCAACTGTGAGAAATCTTATGAAGTATCCTAAAATTTTTTATATTTTAATTGTTAAACATTGGAGAAAGAAACAAAACAAAACAAAAGTGGCGGTTTGGTTTCTTGTGACTCAAGCATCAAGGATAATTTGCTCCGCCCATAATGATTATGTTCTTATATAATCGGCAAAGGAAAGTATCATTGAAGTATATAAAAACATAATGGGTGGAACAAAGTCACAATAACCATTAAGTAAGGTGCTTTACTAGTACACAATAATACTTTATTTAATATACTTTATATAAACTAATTAAAGTATCATCTTGTGTTTTATGTATTATTTAATTTCATATATGTTATTGATACTTTACTATACATATACACTTCAATGATGCTTTTAAGAAACATAAACAAAAAGACATAGTTTGGTTAAGCATTCTTCATAATCTATATTGACAATCTCTCTTGAAACATCTATGGATACGGATTCGGAGTTTGAAGCTAATCTCACTTTTTACTCAACTTTGGTTTGGCGATTCTGATTCATCAGATGAAGAAGTGGATTCAGATAAAGAAGTGGATTCAGATGGAAGATCGAAGCCGATTGTTATGCAAATAATCTCTTTGATCAGATCATTGGATTTGGAATCACTGCCAAAGCCGGAATCGGAGTTCATGTCACTCATTGTTCAAACAAAATCTGTCTTCAAGTCTATGGATTTGGATTCCCAGCCGAAGCCGCTCTCCAAACTCATATCAATCTTTACTCAACTCTTGAATCCTACAAATTCGGATTCAGGTGCACCTGATAGAAATGAGTTGATGGATCTCATTGATGAAACATGGAGTCTCAAGCCGGAGCCGGAGCTCATATCACTCTGCTATAAGATATTCTCCCTCGTCTTCTATATGGTGAAATTTAAAGGCGAGAATGTTATTTTCTTATGCCCTCAAGCTGTAGTAAGACTAGGAGATGACAACATTTTTCATATTGTTGAAGAAGGTCAGTCCCAGAGTGTACATAACAAGTGGGATTGTCTCAATACGGAGGTGAATACATTCAAATTAGCAGGAGAAGAAGGAGAAGGCGGTTCCTCTTATTTTCTCTGTCCAAATTGCAAGGGCAAGAACCATGAAAAGGCTACAGATGAGATCAAACATCCTCTTCATCCCAAGCATTCTCTCAAGCTTGTTCGTTTTAAACAAAATTGTTTCGGAAGAAGGAAATGTTACTGTTGTAATGATAATCTCGGCAACTACATTTTTTGTTGCTTGGCATGCGATTTTGCTATGAATGTGGCTTGTTTGGAGAAACCACCAGTCTTATCTCTACCCATTCCCAAGCGGCACAAGCATCCGCTTTCTCTGTTTCCAAGAGCCACTTCCTTGATCTGTGACATCTGCGCTTTGGTTGATTCATCCTCTGCAACCTATATATGCGTTCCTTGTGACTTTGTGGTCCATCAAAGATGTATCAACTTACCAAGTGTCATAAGGATATCTCGCCATCCCCAACATCGTATCTCTTTTACTCCTTCTTTTAACCAAGGAAATTGGTCTTGCGGTGTTTGTCGCAAAGAGATTCACAATGATTACGGCGGATATTCTTGCACCAATAATGGCTGTTCGTATGCTGCTCATTCGAAATGTGCCACACTGAGAAATATATGGGATGGCGAAGAACTGGAGGGAGTGCCAGAAGACGAAGTCGAAGATGTTGAGCCGTTTTTAAGGATAAGCGATGGAATCATACAACATTTCAGTCATCAAGAACATCATATGAAACTTGATCAGAATATGGACAAAGACTACGACGAGGATAAGTTGTGTCAAGCATGCATCACCCCAATTTATTTCGGTAATTTCTACGCTTGTATGGAATGTGATTACATTCTGCACGAAGAATGTGCAAATCTTCCTCGCAAGATGTATCACCCGATTCATCCACATAGGCTCACTCTAGTGCGACAAGATGTCAATATTCTAAGAAACATGACGAGATGTTCAGCTTGTCCTTGGTATTGTGCAATTGGTTTATTCTACGAGTGTCCTAAAAAAAAGTGTGACTTTCAGGTACATGTCCAGTGCGGCGTAGTATCCGAGCCATTAGCCCATGCAAGTCATTTGCATCCTTTATTCCTAACATCCATACCAGGAAGGTGGAAAAAATGTTCTGTATGCAAAGAGACAAGAAACGACAAGATGACGGCTGAAACATTCAATTGCATTGAGTGCGAATTTTCTTTGTGTTTTGGATGTGCTACTATACCTCAGAAGGTGAGATATAAGCATGATAAGCATATGTTCATTCTTTCTTATGGGGAGGAATCAGGTACAATGGTGTCATGGTGTGAAGTTTGCGAGGGAAAAATAGATACGAAAAAAGGGTTTTATATGTGTGATGAAGATTGTTGTGTCACCTTACATATCAAATGTACGATTGGGGATGACTTATACATGAAGCCTGATTCATCATGGTTCAACAAGCCTACATCACAGTTCATCGCCCTATTTGATCCTATTAGTAGAGTAGATGTTGTGCCAAACAAACTGCAAATGACTCGACCTATTTGCTCCTATTGTAAAAGGCGTTGTCCAAAAACATCTCTCCAGGTGTATAAAGAGGACCTATACATTCGAAGTGGAATATTTTGTTCCATGAGTTGTATGTTTCGTGTTCATAGACGTTACATATGATTTGTTACTTATCGAGTTAACTTGTGTTGCTATTATATGTTTCATCAACAACATTTTTTTTTCCTTTTTCTTTTTATAATTGTCCAAAAGCTTTGTTGGGAGGTTTGAAACACCTTTGCTCCTATTGTAAGATGTTGTGCCAAACAAACAACAAATGACTCGACCTATTTGCTCCTATTGTAAGAGCCGTTGTCCAAAAGTACCTTAATTTTCAGATATCCTAATGTTTTGATTAACATTGGAGAAAAAAAAACAAACAAGTAGTTCTGTTTCTTGTGACCCAAACATCAAGACTAATTTATTCCACGTGTGAGATTATTCATGCAAGCTTATTTGCAATACCATAAAAGCTTAACATAATCGATAAAAGATGTAGAAAATTAGAGAGCTCATAAGAGAGCTTTATTGTGGGAAAGAATATAAGACTAATTACTGGGTCTTTGGACTCCTGATCAAACCATAGCTTTGGGCTTTTGTCGCTCTATCTAATACCATGCATAATGTTTTCTACATCCCCCACACACTTCTCTTCTCTTAACAAAGCTTAATTAGTGATTTGATTTATTCAAGTTGACATTTTTGTTATGATAATCAAGAGGTTCGGAGCATGTGGACCTATACGTCTCTCCAGGACGCGGCCAGACCATGTAGTAAGATCCACCATTCGGGTGTCAACTCCTCTCAGCTGCCGCTGAGACTTGAACTGGAAATCTCTCGCGATATACCACGAGGTCCTTTTCAGCAGAGCTAGCGACCACTGGTTCAAAACATTAGACCATTTATAACATTAGAAGCAACGCTTAAACTCGAACTGAAAAATCTTCAATGGAGTTAACATTTATATGTTAAACTTAAGGTTCAAAATGTTTGAACATTTACAAAAACAAAAGGATAGTCAAAATGTTTCATGGTACAACACTTCTTTTCTCTTCACGATCTGATAAAGATATTCAAATTAAGAAAGATAGAGAAAAAAAATATAAACAAAGACTTCTTGTGGATCAACCATTTAGTATTGGTTTAATTATTTTCAAAGAGATATTCAATATAGATAATATTAAGGCAAGACCCTTAATCGTCGGGGTTGTGATAGTTGACTTCATATTCGTGAAAGTTGCACATGATCGCATTTGCACCCTCGGCAATAATTAATTGATCCTTTGATTCGGACATTATGTAGTCTTTGAGATAATCTTGTGATCTTGTGTTAGTTCATATCATATATGTTATTGATAATTTATATTAGGCCTGGACGTTCGGTTACCCGTTCGGTTTCGGTTCGGTTCTTTCGGTTTTCGGTTTTTTCGGTTCTCAAAAAATTGGAATCATTCGGTTCGGTTCGGATTCGGTTCCGGTTCGGTTTGTGTATATTTTTGGGTATTTTCAGGTATTTTCATACACTTTCGGGTATTTTTAGATATTTTGGATATAATTTCGGGTACTTTTGGATATTTTCGGGTATTTTTATATACTTTCGGTTATTTCGGTTACCTGTTCGGGTTCGGTTCCGGTTTTTTCGGTTCCCAAAAATCGGAACCATTCGGTTATTTTTCAACTCCGATTCGGTTATTTTCGGTTTGGTTCGGATCGGTTCCTCGGTTCCGGTTATTTTGCCGAGACCTAATTTATATGTGTGTTTTAAGAAACATACAAGAAATAGAGAGAGCACCGAGTTATATTAAGCAACGCATAAACTCGAATTGAAAAATCTTATGTTTATTTTTTAAGTTAAGGTTCAAAATGTTAAAACATTTACAAAAACAAATGGAATAGTTGCAGTATTCTTCTTCAATTAAAACAACGACTTCTATACAACATATAATTTATAACATATATAACTATTTTTAAAGACATATACAACATATATAAAATAATCAGGCAAGATCCATAATGTACGGGGTGATCATCTTGTGATTTCTGTCTTGTTTAATTTCGTAGTATATGATATTGATACTTTATATATATATATACACTTCATTGATGCTTTAAGAAACATACACAAAAAAATAGAGAACATAGTTTGATTAAGCATTCTTCATGTTTAAAAAAGAAAGCTCTCTGTTATACTCAGATAATCTCTATTGACAATCTCTCTTGAAACTTTTTCTATGGATTTAGTTTCAGAGTTGAAGCTCATCTCCCTCTTTACCCAACTAATTTCAGATGAAGAAGAAGCGGATTCAGATGAAGAAGCGGATTCAGATAGAAGTGGAAGATCAGAGGTACTATCGCGTATTATTCAAATAATCTCTTTGGTCAGCTCATTGGATTTGGAATTGCAGCCGAAGCCGGAATCGGAGTTCATGTCACTCATTACTCAAGCAATCTCTGTCTTCAAGTCTATGGATTTGGATTCCCAGCCGAAGCCGCTCTCCAAACTCATATCACTCTACACTCAACTCTTGAATCCTACAAATTCGGATTCAGTTGCACTTGATGAAGACGAGTTGGGCTCACTCATTGGAGAAACAACTGAACTGGAGCCGGAGCCGGAGCTCATATCACTCATCTATCAAATACTCTCCCTCGTCAATGATATGGTGATGAATTCAATGAATGTTATTTTCGTATGCCCTCAAGCGCAAGTAATATTGGGAGATGACAACAATTTATGTATTGATGAAGAAGATCAGTCCGAGAAGGAATATAACAAATGGTATTGTCTCGGTATGGATGGGAAGAAATTCAGATTAGGAGGAGGAGAAGGCGGTTCCTCCTCCTGTCTTTTATGTGACAATTGCGAGGGCCAGAACCATGGAAAGGCTACAAAAGAGATCAAACACCCTCTTCATCCCAAGCATTTTCTCCAGCTTTTTTCTTTTGAGGAAACGAATGGTAAAGAGAGGAAATGTTACTGTTGCGATAAAACTCTCTCCGACTTGATTTTGTGTTGCTTCGCATGCGATTTCGCTATGAATCTTGCTTGCATGGAGAAACCACTGGTCTTGTCTCTACCAAATCCCAAGCGGCATGGGCATCCGCTTGCTCTGTTTCCAAGAGCCACTTCCTTGATCTGCGATGTCTGCGCTTTGGTCAATTCAACCTCTGCAACCTATATATGCATTCCTTGTAACTTTGTGGTCCATCAAAGATGTGTCAACTTACCAAGTGTCATAAGGATATCTCGCCATCCCCATCGTATTTATTTTACTCCTTCTTTTAACCAAGGAAAATGGTCTTGCAGTGTTTGCCGCAAAGAGATTCATAACGATTACGGGGGATATTCTTGCATCAAGAAGGGTTGTTCGTATGCGGCTCATTCTTTGTGTGCCACACAAAGCAATCTGTGGGATGGCAAAGAACTTGAAGGAGTGCCAGATGAAGACTTCAAAGATGTTGAGCCATTTGTGAGGATAAGTGATGGAATCATACAACATTTCAGTCATCAAGAACATCATCTGAGACTTGATAAGACCATGGACATAGATTACGACGAGGATAAGTTGTGTCAAGCATGCATCACGCCAATTTATTTCGGTAACTTCTACGCTTGTATGCAATGCGACTTCATTTTACACGAAGAATGTGCAAATCTTCCTCGCAAGATGTATCACCCCATTCATCCACATGTGCTCACTCTAGTGCGAAAAGATGGACATCATGTGGATAATTGTTCAGCTTGTCCTTGGCTTACCGCATTTGGATTATTCTATAATTGCCCTATACAATTTTGTCGATTTGAGCTACATGTGCAGTGTGGCATAATATCCGAACCATTAGTCCATGCAAGTCATATGCATCCTTTATTCCTAACATCTAAACCAGGAGAGAAGAGACAATGCTCAATCTGCATAGGGCCAAGACGTCGACGTTGCACAAATGAAACATTTAATTGCATCGACTGTAACTTTTCTTTGTGTTTTGCATGTGCTACGTTACCCCAAAAAGTGAGGTATAAGCATGATAAACATACGCTCATTCTTTCTTATGGGGAGGAGACAAGTACAATAACATCGTGGTGTGAAGTTTGCGAGGGAAAAATAGATACGAAAATGGGGTATTATATGTGTGTTGAAAACTGTTACGTCACCCTTCATATTCAATGTACTATTGGGAGGAGCTTATACATGAAGTCTGGTTCATCATGGTTCTGGGACGATGAAAGAGTAGATGTTGTGCCAAACAAACATCAAATGACTCGACCTATTTGCTCCAATTGTAAGAGGCGTTGTCCAAAAGCATCTTTCCAGATGTCTGGAACTGGAAAAATGAGTGTGGAAGGATCACCATTTTGTTCCACAATTTGTATGCTTACTAAATATTGTTTTGGTAGATAAGTGACCAAATAGGTCGATGGTCATTGCCTTTGTTGTAAGAAAGACGTATAGTTCTTCAAGTTTCATGTTTTCTGTTTTGTTTTAATTTTGTTAATTTTCGAAAGCTTTGTTGGGACGTTTCTTTACCAAATAACTCATGATTTTTTATGATCCTTTTCAATTACTAGCTGAGAACTAAATGAAGTTTCAGTATTGAACTTTTTCTTGTTGTTTTATTGATTAGCCAAACAAAGAAATTATGTAACACGATCTCGATCAAAATGATCCTAGACGCATAGATAGCAAGTACGAAAACTAATTTGTTCCACCCATAATATTCTTATATAATCGAAAGATTTCATATCAAAACTCAATGTTTTAACAAATCACATTCATAACTTAAATAGATATTATTCTAAATATTTTACGTACCATTCGGATTTTAGAATCAACTTAAACTCCGCGTATTACACGGGTCATATTCTAGTTATCATAAATAAAAATCATACACATTATGCTTTTCTAAATATTTCATAGACTTTGCATAACTAATGATAGATAGTTCTAAACAAAGAAGTTCTGAAAATATCTAAGAGTATCATCAACGTTAATATATTTTCGGTCGCCTCCATTGAATATCTTAAGGCTAATCTTATCAAGAAGGTTGCCATTGAAGCTGACCTTGACGTCTGCGACTAGACCACTTTGAGCAAGACCTTGTGGAGCTTTAAGTTCCTTAATGAACGATCCAGAGTTTGAGCCTAGTGATCCTCGAGGAACATCAACAATTGTGACAACATTGTCTTCGTCTTCATTATACATGACATCCCACTTGATCCCTATATTATTGTTAATTATGGACTTGGACACACCTAAATGACTCAAGTGATCGATTTGTATATGGAATCGATCCTTAGACCGAAGCTCGAGGTCTTTACCACGTCTCACGCGTGATGTTGAAGTTGTTCCTATGTCTCCACGCATGATAAAGGTGAGATCCGACAATGAGACTTTTGGTTTGGCCATAGCTATTGAGGACTTCTTGATCTTCTTTAATTTTTATGTCTTTGTTTTGGTATGAATATTATGTTGTTCATATGGTATCCTCCATATTTATAGTGTTTCAATTTCCATATTAATTAGAATCTAATCTTGAGTTTAATTGGAGTAAATACCAAATAAATGGAAATTTAATTGTAGAGCTTTAACAATTATATTGGGTGGTTTCTGCAATTATTTCATAGTTGGATATTAAATAGTATGTGATAATAAATTTAATTTCTGTGACTAGAAAGTATAAGATATTTAATTTCATATTTTATTTTCATTATATTTTAAAATAATGCATCATTATATTAGTTAGATGTTTAAAAGTGTGTTAAGTACTTATATTTGACAAATTTTTCTAAAAATTTTTAAATTTAATTATATTACTTTCCATAGTTATTCAAAAATTAAATATCTAGGGAAACAATTAAATTTTTCTGTAGTAAAAATCATTTGTCAAAACTAAATATTTATTCAAATAATGCAATAAAATCTGAAATTAGCAATCACTTCTCTCATATGCTCATGGCAATCACTTTAATTTCCGGTTTATATTTGGTTTGAATCTCTTTGTACGTGATAGCTAATAACCGAAATTATTTCGGTTAAGGAGATTGTCACTAAATTAAATTTAATAAGTTTATTCGATTTGGTTCGATTCAATTTGTTTAGGAGAGAAAAATGTTTCTCCTCCGCCCAACGACACCGTGTCTCCTCCTTGCGCCGCCGCATTATCACCGACGGAGCTCATCGCTCTTTTTCAAACTCCCAATCCAACCACCGCGGAGATCTCTAACCTCCGGAAAATCTCCTTCTCTTCTTCTTCGAGCCAACACTTCACTAAAACCCCTCGAAAATGTTAAACCCTATCTACAATCGGAATCTAGCAACATCCTCTCTGGTTGGCTCTGCAGCTTCGTCTCCGTCGTTTCGCTTTCTCAGATCATCCCTAAGCTCGGCTCCTTCACCACCAACCTAAACGCAAACGCCTCGATCAAGCTCAGAAGCGAGGCTCTAGTGTTGACGGCTCTGTTTCTGGCGAGGGTCGTCGCTGGTTATCTCCAGCAAGCGTTTCTATGGGAAGCTGCTTTGAATTCGGTTTATCGGATTCGGGTTTTCGCTTATCGGAGAGTTTTACAGAGAGAATTAGAGTTCTTTGAAGGTGGAAATGGGATCTCATCAGGTGATATTGCTTATCGAATTACTGCTGAAGCGTCTGAAGTTTCTGATACTATCTATGCTCTTCTCAATGTGAGTGATGAAAAAGATCATCACTTTGCTTATTTGTATAGAGTTTTGATGACTTATAAGCTACACTTATCTGCAGACAGTTGTGCCCAGTGCTTTTCAGATATCTGCAATGGCGACTCACATGATTGTTGCAAGTCCTGTTTTGACATTAGTCTCTGCAATGGCGAGTCAAAAATGTTGTCTTTGTTCTGTGGTTCTTGATTTTCTCTAGTTTCGAGATTGTGAAGTTTCTTGTTTTATGTTTCTAGGTGATCCCATCTGTTGCTCTTGTCATAGCTTATCTCGGTAACCGGCTTCGTAAGATATCAAGAAAGTCTCAGCTTGCTTCTGCTTCACTTTCCGCTTACTTAAATGAGGTGTCCGTCTTTGAGATTATCTCGCTTTGAGTCTTTGGATAGTTGCTAAAGCAAAGCTTTTATTTTCTTAGGTACTTCCTGCAATTTTGTTCGTGAAGGCTAATAACGCAGAGATCTCCGAGTGTGTGAGATTTCAGAGGTTTGCTAGTGCTGACCTATCTGAACGTTTAAAGAAGAAGAAAATGAAGTCTCTTATCCCTCAGATTGTTCAAGTTATTTATCTCGGATCATTGTCAGTGTTTTGTGTTGGAGCGGTGACACTTGCTGGCTCGTCTTTAAGCCCTAGTGCAGTTGTGTCCTTTATGACATCGTTAGCTTTCTTGATTGAGCCTGTCCAGGTAAATACATTTCTCATTGTTTTTGCCTAGTTCAGTAGACATCTCCTTAAGCTTTTTTCACCTTGAGGAGATGCCTTATTGGGATTTTGAATCTAAAGAATCATGCAGGATCTTGGAAAAGCTTATAATGAATTGAAACAAGGAGAGCCAGCTATAGAACGCTTGTTCGATTTAACCTCCTTAAAATCTAAGGTAGTATCATAATCTAAACTTTCCTTTAAGCTACTCTTAAGTTTATACTCCCCATAAGAGGCTTCTTCTCTTACGCTTTGGTTGTGTCTTGAAAACTAGGTGATTGAGAGAGCTGAGGCCATTCAGTTAGAAAAGGTTGTAGGCGAGGTTGAATTATGTGACATTTCATTTAGATATGGCGAAGAGACACGACTCGTTTTAGATGGGTTGAATCTTCATATCAAAGCAGGAGAGACTATAGCTCTTGTTGGGCCATCTGGAGGAGGAAAGACAACGCTCATCAAATTGCTTCTCCGCCTTTATGAACCTTCATCTGGTGAGAAAATTTTGCTTCTCGACTTGTCTCCATCTAGATCACAGTAGAACCAAATGACTTCGTCATCTCACATTTTATGTTTGTGCTTTAATAGGCTCTATCTTAATTGACAAAAATGACATCAAAGATATCAAACTTGAAAGTTTGAGGCAGCATGTTGGTCTTGTTTCACAGGACACAGTAAGTTTCACTCCTCAAATTCACCTCGAGATTGTTTACAATGGTCATCGTAGTAACTTGAACCTTTTCTGCGTATACAAGACTCTGTTTTCAGGGACGATTGCTGAAAACATCGGGTATAGAGATCTCACAACAGGAATTGACATGAAGAGAGTTGAGACTGCTGCAAAAACTGCAAATGCAGATGAATTTATCAGAAACCTACCGGATGGATACAACACAGGAATTGGTCCAAGAGGTTCAAGCCTAAGCGGAGGCCAAAAGCAAAGGTAGCTATCAAAAATGTGATTAAACCCCCACAGATTTTTTTCTTTCTTCCATCGAAGATCCAAACCGGTTTCATTGCTTACCGTCTTGTTATCATTGACAAATGCGCAGACTAGCTATCGCAAGAGCACTGTATCAGAACTCATCTATACTGATTTTGGATGAAGCAACATCAGCATTGGATAGTATGTCGGAGTTACTAGTGAGACAAGCTCTTGAACGTGTAATGCAAGACCATACGGTAACAGCACACATCCGGTTCTTCTGTTCTAAACAACCTTATCAGTGAATCATCACCATTGACTCTGATGTTTACATGTACAGGTGATTGTGATTGCACATAGACTGGAGACAGTGATGATGGCACAGAGAGTGCTCTTGTTGGAAAGAGGAAAGCTAAAAGAGTTAAATCGCTCGTCTCTGTTAAATAATCAGAAGGACTTGCTTTCATCAGCTGGACTTGTGATTTGAGATCTATGAAGAGCATAGAGTAAGAGAAGGCACAAGATTATCTTTGTGTATTATTTTGTTTACAAAATAGGATGAACAAATCGTTTGTTTTCCCCTAGTTATGCCTTTTAATACATAGCAAATACATCATGTAATAGCAAAAGATCAAAATAGGTTTCTACTCATGTAAAGAAGAATGTTTTCGACGATTCACTGCTTCACCATGAAAGAGCTTTTACAACTGCATCCTCCCACTGCTGCAGGGTTTTCTGCTACCTGAACACAAAGCAAGCGTTGGAAAATCAAATGAAAATCGTCAAAATCATCACTGAAACTCTTTAGAATCTTGCCTCCATTCGAAAACACAAAAGACATGTCACAAATGATAGTTAAGAATCTTAGGCTTATGCACTCGAATGAGCTCAGGAGAAGCATACAAGAGTCCATAAACTATTGAGATTACAAGCCTTGAACGATGAAAAGAAAAGAAAGCGTTACCACGAAAGCAGAACGGATCAGTTCTTCAACGTAATCAACCGTGGCACCTTTCACAAAATCATACGAGACATTATCTACAACCAATTGCACACCATTCTTCTCGAACACCCTGCAAAGTTCAAGAACAGCTACATATAAATCGAGACAAAACAAACGATATTGGCAAGACTCGAGGTAACTTAAGCACTACCTGTCATCAGGATTGGTTCTACTATCAAGCTCAAACACATACTGGAAACCAGAACAGCCTCCTGTCTCCACACCCAAACGAAGCAGTTTCTTCTCTGGTTCACTAGATTGTAACTCTTTCATTCTCTGAACAAAGAAGCAACAAACAATGTCTCTCTTTAACTCCTAACAATCCAAATACTAAACTTAAAGGATTCAAAATGTTCACTTTAACAATGGAAACCTCAGAAATGGCAGAAATTTAGAACAAAAACTTTACAAAGAGCAGAAATTTCAAAGCTTAGAGAACAAACAGATCCATAATAACAATACCCTTTACGGCAGATTCTATAAGATCGCATGAATCACATATCCAACAGAAACCAATCTCAAATCTCCGAGAAATGAAATTCAAAATCATACCCGGATACAATTATCGCTGAGATGTACGACATCGAGAGAAGAAGACGAAGAAGAAGATTCAGATTGTATAGACGAAGACGAAGAAGAAGAAGAAGAAACTTCTTTGAGAGCAGAAGCTGAAGAAATGTTAAGCAATCGATGATTCTCTCTGATTCGACCAATCAAATACGGAGCAACGCGATTCAACAGAGATCTCGACATGATTTTAACAATAGTACCCTTGAGAATCTAGAGTTTTCTCGCCATGAAAGACAAATCCTTTCAAGCTTTTCCTCGAGAAAATTTCTGACTTTGGTCATATAAACAGACGGTGGAGAGAAGAAGAAGGTTTCGTCTTGTGGCGAACAAACGTCACTAAATTTCTTTCTATATCGCCCCCTTTATTTTCAACATTTTCCAAATTGGCCCCACTATTTCTTTTTCATACAATTTCGTCCTCAAAAATGTAAATTGTTGTGCTATGAAAGAGATAAGACAATTTGGATACAATGAGTATCATGAACATTCTCATGAGCAAGTCAATGGAAATTTTCTTTTTGGTATATACAAATCACTATACAGAGTCCATAGTTGCATGTAATTGTTGTGTTAGAAGAGAGAAGAGCTCAGTAGCAGCATGATATCGTCGGTTTTGGAGCTTGAAAGACCTATAAAAACCGATGATTCTTTCTGTTTCAATGCGAGGAAGAATGGCTAACTAGTATGTCTAATGTACCATGGCTTGTGTCATCCGCTTGAACTCGAGCTTTCCATGAATGTCTCAGCGAGTTATCAAGATTCGACATAGCTGATATGTTACTTAGCACCATTAGTAGTAATAGCAAGAAACTGCGAAAGCGGTCTCATTCACTTACCAAATTTTTCACATTTCAATCCGATTTTTCAATCTCTCGGAATCTTCTGTCCCATTCCTCTGCCTCATAGTCTTGTTCAATCATATCTTTATCTGTACTGTACACGATCCGATCCTTCCCTATCACTGTCTTTTGAGCCATATCTCTCGCACTCAGCAGCTGCATTATATTATGTTTCAAGGTGTTAATTTCTCGGTTTTCGACTAATCAGAAAAAGAAAACATATAGGGAAGTTATTTAACCTTGCGCCTTAGTGCTATATCAGGAGATTCAAGTGCTCGTGCAAATTGTAACCGAGCTTTGTTTCTATTCTCTATCTGAGCATTCTTTCTATTGATTGAAAACCACCGGATCAACGGTATAGCAAAGAATGAACCTGCGTATATCTAAATAGTCGTTCGTACAGTCAATCAAAGGACACCAAGATAAACAATTTCGTACACTTAAATTGCCGTATCAACAGAAACTAATTCGTACCTGAAGTAGTGGAAATATGTTCTTAACAAATGTAAGAAATCCACTTGGTGTGACCGCCATCTCCCTGAAAACCGAAGACCACCACGAAGTAGAGGTTTATATATATATATATACAAACAGGGGACTTTAACGTATCGATGAGGGCCTTTACCTTAGCATGGTGTTGAGAACAATAACACCAAAGAGATTAACTGCACCTAAGCCAATGACCATTGCTCTCTCGGATGAATTTGTTTTACTGTGAAGAAAGAAGATTCCATTATGGGGAAATGAACCGTGACAATTCTCATAAGTTGAGCCAAAACAATGATAAGAACCTAAATCGCCATTTTTTCTCCTTGAAGAACTTCTCCATATCTGCAACCCAATCAAACCATTTTCCCACGTATTCCTTTCTTCTACTCGACCCAGAAGCTGTGCGTTGTAGGGATGGAAAGCGATACAAAATGTTTCCCTATCCAACAGATAATACTTATTAAAGAAAATGGTCGACGAAAACACAAATTTCGAGCAACCAGAAAAAAAAGATTGTATACCTCTTCATCTATTTCAGGTTGACCATCAAACCGAAGAAGAACAGGTAGAATGTATGATTCATCGCTCTGTAAAACATCAAAAAGATACCTAAGAAAGCTTAAAAGGTATGTCTTTTACGTTATTTAGTGATATAACAAGCACGAGAGATAACAGCGTACAAAGGGACTAGCATGGAGAAAGCGAAAGAATTAGTTTCATTCCCCCTTGCAAGAATCAGTAAAGAAAACATACCGTAGCACTCTTGGATGATGGAACATCAAGGTACGGTGCAAGTTCGTCAGCTGCAACAACACCTCCTCTAGCAGTTATGTATCGCCCAATCTGCAAATACGTATCATATTCATTAGTCATGAATACGTTTCTTTTCCGTTAGATATGTCGAAATAGTCACCAATTTGGTCTTGCAAAATTACCATCTGCCATCTCTCTTCTTCGATTCCTTGATTTGGGTCTCCATCGCCAAACACGAACGAGAAAACCTAAATTTCATTCAACCCTTTACTTAATTCAAGCCTTTATCACTCTACAGAAACAAGGGAAGAGAAATTTATAGTAAATCATGAAAGCTCTCAAAGTTCGAATCTACACTTACAGATTCAATGAAATTCATTCCTTTTCCTTCATCTTCTCGAGCACGTCGCCTGTTGTAATAATTTGGATCCCAATACCTTACATAAAAAAAACAGAATATTACTAGGAGCTACTACTAAATCAGTTGCTGGCCCTCTCTCTCGGTTAAGAGAATAGAGGAATCTTTAAACAAGAAGTTCAAATTACCAAAACAGATCGATGGGGTTGACATAGACATTGAATCCAGAATCATATCCGCGCCCACGTCTTCTTTGGCGATTATCGTCCTCGCTTTTAACAACATCCAAAAGATTAAACCAAGTCCAATGTCCAGAATGATAATATATCTTGCTAACACGAAAACATGTCAAACGGATACCTTCTGCTCGAAAGCAGGACTATAATTGTTGTGTAGACAATAACAATAGACGCAATAAGCGCTGTGCCAAACGATACACGAGACAAATATTCTGCAGCACCCTGCCAGGCACATAGAAAAAGCTCAGATAACAAGTAACATTCAAGTTCAATCAATTCAATGTTAAAAGGAAAACGATAACTCATGAAAGAAGCAAAGACATTACCTTTGCTTTTTCGAGAAATGGTTCAATCTGTATCCTAAAGGACTTAGCAGCCAACTTATTCCGATAGTCCTTTGGGAAAACATAAAGCACATCACCTTCATCCGAGACCTAAACGTACATACATTCATCGAATTTAACACCTTGAGATGACTAATCGAAATATAGAACGCGTAAAGATCGATACTTTATATGTTCTAAACAGAGTACTATGAAATGGCTTCTTCAGACATTCCTCCTAAAAACCTTTGAAGCCATTTTTATCGCAAAATCGAATTTTTCAAGTTCAATCTACTCTTGTTCAAAGATTTGAATCAAATGGGCATGAGATCGAACCAGAGAATACCTCAAGAAACCCATCAGTATCAGCCGCAAGAGCTTGAAGAGCTCTCTGAGCTTCAGTAACTTTCAGACCAGCTCTGCTCGCTACGTCACCAACAGTGACTCTCCGACCACACTCATCCACAGCTTCCATCGCTCGTTTCCGAACATCCGTCGGCAACTTGTCGCTCTCCACCAATCCTCCTGGTTTGATTCCGCCACTAACCTTATCTAAACTCGCCGCTCTCACCACCGAGATTCCATAGCTTGTGAAATTCCGACGAGTGCTCATAAACCTCGCCGTCAAAGCTCCGGGAGAAGAGTATCGATCGATGGAAGATCTGAGACGAATCGATGGCTTCTTTGATGAAAAACCCATTTGGGTTAAAGTAGGGGAAAGGGATAAGCATGTCGACACATACGCCATTCTCTAATTACAGAGCTTTTATCTTCTTCTTCTTTAGTTAAAGTCTTCGACTTTCCGCCATGGGAGATGATTTTTATGGTTAAAAATCGAAGCTTTCCGATTTTTCTTCCAGAGAATAGCTATGGATGATTATCAATCTCTCCCACGAAGGGAGAGAATCAAATCTTAAACCGAATTGAACCGGTCCGGTAAGCATATCAAAATTTCCAAATTACAATATCTTAGCCGGAAATGGTCCTGGACGTTCGGATACCCGTTCGGTTTATTCGAATTCCGAATTTTTGAATTTTACGGAATATAGATCTACGTCTAATTTGAATATTTTTAGAAAATTGAATCAGATTTAATTGACGTTCGGATTTTTCCGGATTTCGGATTCAGGGTTTTTGGTTTTTAGATTTCGGATTCTGGTTCAATTTGAAGTTTTCCGATTTTTTGGGTATTTAAATACTTAGTCGAGTTTTTGTTGTGTTTGAGTAATATTGAATATCCGAAATATTATCCAAACCGATTCATTCAAATATTTTTACATATCGGTTCGGATTCAAATTCGGATTTCTCGGATCTTGTTTGATTCGGATTTTCGGGTTCGGTTTGATAAAGAAAAACAAAATTTTATATTGGTGATATATAGTTGTTACTCATGTTATAACATTTCCATGGCAAAACATCATTCATCATTAAATATTACAAGTCCTTTTATAAGATAGTTTCAAAGCTTTATATACAACAAAACTCATCTTTTGTGTTATGTAATATATAATATATGATATGTTACACATTCTTTTGAGACTATTCAGATTCAGGTATACAATCTAAAACAGGTCTCCAACTTCTATTACAATCATCATCATCATCATCATGATTATCAGAAAGCAAACATTGTTGTTTCTCAATACTTTGATACACCATCTCATGTACTGAACCACCTTGAAGTAATTTCTCCAACTCTTGCTTATGCACAACAATCTTCATTCTCACAACACTCCTTTCTTCATCATCATCTTTTCTTGGTAAGCTCTCATCTTCCACTTCAGGATTTGCAAAACTCACTTTCTTGATCTTCTTCTTGTTCTTGGTCCTTGTTGTAGGCAAGAGATAATAGAGACGACCAGAGAGAAGCTTAGCATCAGGCAAGAGATGACAAGTGTTGTTGTCAGCTAGAGAGTGACCAGAGAATTGTGAAAGTATGTGATGAACACTAATGGGTTCTCGATATTCAAGAACTTCCCCATCGTTTCTCACTATCTTTATCACTTTCTTCTCCATTACTAAACAATTCCCCATCTTCTTCTTCTTCTTACTTTCTTGCTTTGTTTTTTCTATTGTTGTTTGCTTAGAGATTTGTGATTTGTGTTTGTATATATATATATAAGAGTTTTTTTGAGTTTTCGTTAAGTGTACGGCTAGTGCCACTATATCAAGTGGAGCCCGGTTTGATTTTTCTCACTTTTGCCTATAACTTTTTTATTGTTAGTGGGGTGGTGCATTTTGCCTATTAATTTATGCATCTATCTTTTATATAACTTTAGTATTTATCCTTAAAAAATTTATGCAATGTATATGTCTTTTGTGGAGGATGTCGTGAGATCTCGGATCATAGAGAATCAGTGGTGTATGAGAAGAGTTTAAAAAGATTGATTTAACTATTTATATCATCAAAGTATATTTATCTTTTTTGTCACTTGTATTGAGAGAACTTTGCAGTTGAGTGTGTTTATAGTATTAGGATGAATGACTTTTCGGAATGTGATTTTCGAAATCGTGTGAATGAGAACAAAATACGGACAAAGATGCATGGTAATTTACAGCGATAGTAAATTAATTTTTTTAAGCCTCTCAATATAGCACTCCTCTTAAAGCCTTCTAATATGACACTTCCGATTGTCGGACATAGTGAACTTACGGATCTAAAGAGAGGCGTCAAAACACACAAGAAGTGCGGACGGGACCGTGACACATGCCTTCAATGTTGTACTTTGTGATTATGTTATTATAATTTTGTGACAAATGGCATGTACATTTGCATATAATTACGGATCTCCCATAACAAAATTGGCATTAGATGAAGCGATGAACTAAGCAAAAAAAAAATCTTTGCTTGCGATATAAAATTCAATTTGTTTTGGTTTCTTTATTTTATTACTTATAATTCGATTTGCGGAAGAAAAAAAAAATGAATGTGAGTAAACAATTGAGAATGAGAATGACGTGAACGTGAACCTAGAAGATGAGAAGTATAAAGGCATGTATGTAAGGTCAAACACAAACTATTAGATGATGACTTAGCAAAAAAAAAAAGATAATGGGTGAGTATATAAGTACTATGTAAGTTTTTAATATAATGTTTCTACCATAGTGGGTTGATCTTATTTACTGTTCAAAGGTTAGTAATCGATTAGCAATAAAAGCACAAATAGTAAATTGTGATGAAGTGTATTCACATGATAATGTGTGTTCTTAAAATGCCATTGAACTTTGCTTAAGGACGTAGGCCATTACGTGTGTTTCCTCTTTAGTGGAGGTAGCAGAGAAAAAAAAATGTTTATATTTCGCAATGGGTAGAGAGATTCTTTTGGGTAACTTTAACCAAAGTTCTAACGTTTAACTTTGAGTAGTTGTTAATGGAAATATAATAGTGTATGAGGAAACATGAAAGAATTGATTTGTCTATTTATATATCTCTAAAATGTAACTATGTTTTTGGTCTTAAAAAATCTTCACAAGTGTAGTATTACGATCGATGATCTTTTGAAAGTGATTTTCAGAATCGTACGGATGAAGAATATCGCGTAAAACTCTTATACCAAATGTCACTGAATCATATTTGAGTGCCTCTACAGTATAGACCTCAACAGAAAAACTGAATTGTAACAATGACTTGATCAAAAGTGATGATTTGTTAGGACATTAAATCAACTATTTAAAGTCATTATAGTACTGTTTGCGACCGCCGAGATAAAGTAGGTTTGCGGGGACATAGAGTAGACGCTGATAACATACGGAAGGGGTGGACGAAGATGTTATAGAATTATCAAGATAGAACAATTTTTTTTATAAAATGAAAATGCATTATGTATCAATAGAAATACTTGGTGTGTTTTTTCTTTAAAATAAGAACACTGCCCGTTGTTTGGTGAATGCAATGTACTAGTTTTGAGGCAATGATCACAACCATAGAAAAATAGTGTTTCTTTATGGATATCACTGTCTCTCTAATATCAGAAGAGCATAAACCAGTCCACATTCAAAGGCCAAATCAACATATGATTTGCTTTGGCTCACTTTTGACAATTCAAACTCTCTTTTTACATAAACAAAAATATGTTAATTCTCTACATTTTGGAGGATCCATGCGACTATCAATTATAAAAAAATTATACTAATCTTAACAAAAGATCTATACAAATAACAATTAGAGTGCATAAACAAAGAAATTACTTGTAGAACTGTTTTCTCGTATTTATACGGTTTTTGAGTTGTATAAAAAATTTAAAACGTAAACAACAAATAATTAAAATAAACTTAAAAATTGTTTTTGGACATCCCTGGGAAATTCGCATGCGTCTCCAGCGCTCCAGGACCGGCAATGCAGGCGTGTCCACGTACTGTGTGTCTTTAACAGGACCGGATCCCGACCGACTAGTCTGGACCACCTCGGAGGGGTCAGGACACCCGAATTATCAAAAAATAAATTTAGAAATATATACATCATATATATTCAACAGTTTGTGCTTGTATTTTTGTTACTCTATTTAATAATTGAACATTGTTGTATTATTGATAACATAAACATCAAATCATGTATGCATAATCATAATATGAAATTCAACTTGGAACAAAAAGCTATATATATCATAGGAGAAAAGAGGCAACAGAAGTCCAGATAAAAAAGTATACTATAAATAACAACATTTCGCTTAAGCATTATAGCATGTTGATTCCTTTCTCATTTCTCTTTTGGAAAGTACAAAACCCTTTTTGTGATTATTGAAAACAGGAAGTGACGAAGGCAAAAGGAATTTAGATTTGTCGTCCTTTAGTTCCCATGCTTTTGGTCGGCTCACGTGCTACGTTTCAACCAATGTTTTAGTGACACATTGTGGTCTTCCGTTGGTAGGCACCGTCCAAAGAACTCTTTTTGAACTATTGCGTCTTGCAAGTTTTTAACTCGTTTTCTTTATAATTGCGATCTTGTTACTCTTCGGGTAGATGAAGAACTAAACCTAATCCCTGGATGTGAGGTCAGTCCACGGATAGACTCCCGCAAGGATCTATATCCGTGTAGGTGAGTAGAGACAATGTGACTTAGTTTCCGCAACAGGAAGATCGAATCCAAAATGTGTTAGCATCCAAGGCCCGTCCATTATCACTGGACCACAAGGCTTACTCAACATGTTACATTTTTGTATAATCATTTATGTTCGATACTTGTTAGACTAAATTACAGAAATTCATATATAATTCTCTAAATCCTCTAGACTAGTGATTCTACTTTGAGATACAAAGTTTCATGAAGATTTTGATTACGGTTTGCATAATTATTTAGTTAGAGATGTGAAGTCGTCATTTAGATTTAGGTCATGGATTGATTTCCCTGGTCCGACATTTCCAAAAATTTTATAATGCTCTATGCACAATTAAAATTTTGTGTCCTTATTGTTTAAGCAAAATTTTTTGTAATGCCCCGAATACCATTAAAATAACTGTTTAAGATTGTAATGTCCTAAGTGATCGGTTCTATTGCCTATTCTCTGGACCGACTTTACCTCAAATGCATGTTTGTTTTGTATCATGCAACGTGATCATTTGGGTAACATGTTTTAAAATATTTAAGTAGAACTCGATGATTAATCTACACTCCTGCTTGGAAAGTTGGAATAATCCTATTATCAAATACAAATTTTTTTGTATGATGTAATCTAAACAAAATTGATTTATAGAAATTAATTATTTTCTACCAACAAACTCAAATGCAACGAATAACTAGTTTTTGTAAGAAATGAATTAATTCTTTGTTAATTGAATAATTAAAAAACAATTAAAAAGTTAATTAACTATGTTTCTTATATTTGGAAGCTAAAGGCCCAAATAGAAAAGCCCATATTGTGAATATAGGCCCATTTTTGTTTGTACTTAACTATTTCACAAACTCTTTTTTTTTTTAACACTTTCTTTCAAGTCCTTTCCTTCTTCTTTGCTTACCTGAGAAATTCGATGGCGGGGATAGTTCTCAGCAATATCCTCCCTCAGCCTCCGATTCACCGGTTTGTTTCTTCTTCTTGTTCTTCGCGAAGCAGATCGACCCGAAACCTAGTTATGGTGAAAGCTTCATTAGAACCCACCACGAAGACAAGCGAAGACACCGGAGCCGCCGTTGTGTTCACCGCTCCTCCTGGGTTCAAGCCACCGGAGCCGAAACGATTCGCCATTAAACCCGGAAAGCTCTTCGATGTCTTGGGCGCTTCCATTGGATTGATTTTCCGACTCGGCACTGGTGTTTTCGTTTCTGGGTAAAATTTGTTTAATAGAGTTCAATCACTTGCTCTTGTTTAGGGTTTTGATTTCAAAATGAGGTTTTTGATTTGATTGATTTCAGATACTCTGCATCTTTTGTGTCTAAGGATGAGATTCCAGCTGATCAATATGCGTTGCGAATTGGTGGTAATCATGAACAAAATCTAAACTTTTTTCACTCTCTGTTTCGATGAATTTCGATTGAAATGGGTTCAAGATTTTAGAGATTTTCTTTAAAAGCTATAGCTTTTTTTAGTCAGAAGTGTTTGTGAATAGATGGTTATGGTAATGGTTTTGATTTGCTATTGTGTTTAGGGATCACTGTAAAGGAAACCTCAAAGATCGGTCCTCGTCCTGAGAAACCTATCGAGATTTATGAGTTTGAAGGGTATATATGCTCGATTGATCGTTTCTTTTGACTCATTTAGTTTTCTATGTTGAATCGTTGATATTGAACTAAAGCTTCCTTCTTCTCTATCTCCGGTATGCTATTTAAGCTGTCCCTTCTGTCGGAAGGTAACTCTTTCTCTTGCATTTTTTGGATCTTGATGTAATGCAGTGGGCCAGTGGCTTAGGGTAAGTCTACTAATATGGAGAATTTGCAGGTTAGGGAAATGGTTGCAGTGTTGGATCTTGATATCTTATACTATCCTTGTCCAAGAGGGAGTCCGCATTTTCGCCCGAAGGTTAATCAGATGGGCGGGAAACAACAGTTTCCGTACATGGTTTGCCATTTCGTAGCTTTTGAGTTCTTCCCACTAAAGCCATCTTGTAAGAAATAACACTCTAACAGAATTGTATCATGGTTGTTTTCATTATAGGTTGATCCGAATACCGGAGTATCCATGTATGAATCAGATGCAATCATCAAGTATCTGTCCGAGAAATATGGTTGGTTGATTCTACTTTTATTTGCCATTATCCATTTGTGGTTATTGGCAATAGCATCATCTTTTCTCATAGTCATTCTCTCTTTGGTTATACTTGTTCAGGGGATGGAACAGTTCCTTTAAGTCTGTCGCTCGGTCCTTTAACGGTTAGTTTCTTTACACATGTTTCTGATACTTCCTTTTATGCACAATCTTCGAGTATAAAACCAACATTGCTACGTTGATGTTTCTAGGCTATAACAGCTGGCTTTGCAATGATTGGTCGTGCGGGAAAGGTACGAAGCAATTGTATTACATTTTCGGTATAAGCAACGTTCGTTTTTCACAAAATGCTTGAGTTTTTACCCTGCAGGGCAACTTGTACACACCAGCAAAACTACCACCTAAGCCATTAGAATTCTGGGCATACGAGGTTCTAATCTCATCATTGTTTTCTCGATCATCAAATACTGAATCCTCTTATTTGAATTACAGTCTCTGTTTGAATTCCCCTGCAGGGTTCTCCGTTTTGTAAGCTTGTACGCGAAGTTCTTGTAGAACTAGAGTTACCACACATTCAACGCAGGTAATGGCAAGAGAAAGAGAAAAAACAACTCTCATCTCATAGCAAAGTTATAATTTTTTTATTGTTAATACTCTTATCGGTTTGTTCTTCTTTTCATCAGTTGTGCTCGCGGCAGTCCCAAACGACAAGAACTGCTAAGGAAAGCAGGTCACTTTCAGGTGAGGTAGAGAACTAACAGAGAGTAAAGGTTTGAACTGTAATGAATCTGATGAGTTTTGTTATGGTCTTATAGGTGCCTTACTTGGAAGATCCAAACACAGGAGTAGCAATGTTTGAGAGTGCTGAGATTGTAGAGTATCTCAAGCAAACTTATGCTGCTTAAGTGTATCTTCTTC
Source organism: Anastatica hierochuntica (assembly GCA_900406275.1). NCBI lineage: Eukaryota > Viridiplantae > Streptophyta > Magnoliopsida > Brassicales > Brassicaceae > Anastatica > Anastatica hierochuntica. Next base: position 12,349 of record OVAN01000216.1, on the reverse strand, counting down.
ATCACTCTTATGTGTAAAGATTATATGTTCATATGTGTGTGTTTCAGCTACTTTCTGTTCATACTTAGTCATACTTTGGTAAAATTATGTTTGTATGAAGTTAGATAAATGTAAAGTATTTTTTTTTTTTTATCTTATGCTATTATTTGGTAAAAAAATTAAAGAGAAAATACAAACTTAAGGGGTAAAAAATAAAATAAATCAATAGTTTTAGGTCTGAAATAAGAAAGTCAATGTGGGTTTAATCAGTAATTTTTAAAAGTTATACGGTCAAAACTAGATAAAACATAAAGATAAAGGGCTTCCGACAAAAAGCCTCTAGATCTTTTATGTAATTTGAAATAACCGGTAATAGTGAACCGGTCGTGGCAAGATAAAACGAACCGATCCGCCGGTTTATTAAAAACCGAATTGAAATTTTGTTGTCTTGCCCTATAAAAGCCAAACGAAATCTCTTTCTCGTGCCTCCTCTCAAAAACTAGGGTTATTGCCTCCTCTCGCTTACTATTCGCCGCCGCTAAATCTCCACCGTTTCATCGTCTCCGTTAGCCGCCGCGTAACAGGTTTCTTCCTCCTCGTTTCCTTGTTGTATCTGTAATCGATTGCAATCTAGATTGAATTATCTCAGCTGCTAAGTATGGATCTTAGCTGATTTTGTCTTTGAATTTTCACGGTGGTTCGTTCGTTCGTTCAGAATGGATTCTCAGATCTTAGCTAATCGATTGCAATCTAGATTGAAATTGTCTTTGCAACTTAGTGTGAATATGCATAGATTTGGATCTTCTACTGCTGATTTTGCATGTAATCTGGTGGTCTTTGAATTTTTCATGGTGGTTCGTTTGTTTTCAGAATGGATTCTCAGATTAAGCACGCCGTGGTGGTCAAGGTCATGGGTAGGACCGGTTCAAGGGGTCAAGTGACTCAGGTTCGAGTCAAGTTCACTGACTCTGACCGGTACATCATGAGAAATGTTAAAGGTCCAGTGAGGGAAGGTGATATACTCACATTGCTCGAATCCGAGAGAGAAGCTAGGAGACTCCGTTGATTCGCCAATCTCCGATGCAATAATTCAGATCAAACAATCGCTCTTTTTAATTTCTCTGTTTTGATTAGTAGTGAGTATTGCTTTCGAATCTGAGATTTTGTTGTTGCGTTGAGAACCATTTGCTGGATTTATAAGCGTTGTTTTGGTATTCGAATGCGCCGATCTTTTTTTCACAAAGCCACATTGAAAATGTTGGCAAGCAATACCGGTGAAAGCCGGCTTTAGGCTGCGACGAACACGGTGATTGTTACGGTTCGTTACGGTTCTTCAAGCTTGTTTTTGGTTGAGGTAAAGAGAGAACTGTTGAGGGATTCCTATGATCTGGTTGGTGAATCAAATTGGTTTTGTAAATGTTTCTTTGTTACAAATAGTTTGAAAATTTATATACTAAAAAGTTCGAGGTGAAAAATGCAAACAGAGAGAAGTTTTCATGAGCAAAGAGATTTTTCAATAATATAGGGACCTTAGTGAAATTTCTCCATTTGCAAAATTGGTTTCTCTCTTCCAAAGTATAAGAGAACAAAGTGAAAAGATTTATCCATGGCGATTTAGCGCCATGTCCACCGTTAATCATCTTCGTCTCCTCAATTTTCCGCCGCCGAGTCCTCCGAATCATCGGCCAAAACCACTTTCTTCTTTCCCACTCTATCGGAAACCTGAGAGAGTCTCTTCCCTCTCCGCTTCTCTGTCTCTTTCACCATTAAGCATCCATGAGTGTTCTTCCTCATCTTCTTCATCATCATCACTTGAGAAGAAGGAAGAAACGAAAGAGATTGAATCTATGGTTGATGGGTTTTTCTATCTGCTTCGTTTATCAGCTCAATACCACGACGTCGAGGTAACAAAAGCTGTTCACGCTTCGTTTCTTAAGCTCAGAGAAGAAAACACACGACTTGGAAATGCCTTGATCTCCACGTATCTTAAACTTGGTTTCGCTCGCGAAGCTTTTCTCGTCTTCGTCTCTCTTTCTTCACCAACGGTGGTTTCTTACACAGCTCTAATCTCAGGTTTCTCGAGATTGAATCTTGAGATTGAAGCGCTTAAGGCTTTCTTTAGGATGAGAAAAGAAGGTATAATTCATCCGAATGAGTATACTTTTGTTGCGATTTTGACTGCTTGCGTGAGAGTTTCGCGATTCGCACTTGGGATTCAGATTCATGGGTTGGTAGTTAAGTCTGGGTTTTTGAATTCTGTGTTTGTTTGTAATTCGTTGATGAGTTTGTACGCGAAAGATTTTGGCGGGTCTTCGAGTGATGATGTGCTTAAGGTGTTCGATGAAATGCCTCACAGAGATGTGACTTCGTGGAATACTGTGATTTCGTGTTTGGTTAAAGAGGGAATGTCTGATAAAGCTTTTGATATGTTATACGAGATGAATCTAATCGAAGGACTTGAAGTTGATTGCTTTACGCTATCGACGCTTTTGAGCTCTTGCACCGAGTCTGGTGACTTATTGAGAGGCAGAGAACTTCATGCTCGTGCTATTAGAATGGGGTTGAACCAGGAGCTGAGTGTCAGTAACTCTCTGATTGGGTTTTATTCTAGATTTGGAGATATGAAAAAGGTAGAGACTTTGTACGAGGCGATGATGGTGAGAGATGTTGTTACTTCGACGGAGATGATCACAGCTTACGTGGCATTTGAAATGGTGGATTCTGCTCTTGAGATGTTTGAGAATGTACCTGAGAAAAACACATTTACTTACAACGCTCTCATGGCGGGGCTCTGTAGAAACGGCTATGGCTTGAAGGCACTGGAAGTATTCACTGAGATGCTTCACAGAGGTGTTGAGTTGACGGATTTCAGTTTGACAAGCGCTGTGGACGCTTGTGGTTTAGTTTCAGAGAAGAAAGTAAGCGAACAGATTCACGGGTTTTGTATTAAGTTTGGATGTGCTTTAAACCCTTGTATACAAACAGCTTTGCTTGATATGTGCACAAGGTGTGAAAGAATGGCAGATGCTGAGGAAATGTTTGACCAATGGCCTTCTAATATGGATAGCTCTAAGGCAACGACTTCAATACTCGGTGGTTATGCTCGGAATGGCTTACCTGATAAGGCATTATCGCTATTCCATCGCACTCTCTGTGAAGAAAAGTTGTATCTAGATGAGGTTTCTTTGTCTTTGATTCTCGCGGTCTGCGGGACATTAGGCTTTCGGGAAATGGGTTATCAGATCCATTGCTATGCTCTTAAAGGTGGGTACTTTTTCGATGTAGGTTTGGGGAATTCTTTGATTAGCATGTACTCGAAATGCTTCCTTTGCGAAGATGCCATAAAGGTTTTCAACACTATGCGAGAACACGATGTTGTCTCTTGGAACAGCTTGATTTCGTGCTACATCCTTCAAAGAAATGGTGGCAAAGCGCTGGAACTATGGTCGAGGATGAATGTGGAAGGGATCAAGCCTGACATGATCACCCTCGCGCTTGTTATTTCCGCATTTCAGTATACAGAGTCAAATAAGGTTAGTAGCTGCCGCGATCTGTTTCTCTCCATGAAGACTATCTATGGCATTGAACCAACAACTGAGCATTACACTGCGTTCGTCAGTGTTTTGGGTCATTGGGGTCTTCTTGAAGAAGCGGAAGACACAGTAAACTCGATGCTATTTCAACCCGGGGTCTCTGTTTTGAGAGCTCTGCTCGATAGCTGCAGAGTCCATTCAAACTCAAGCATAGCAAAACGTGTAGCAAAGCTTATCTTATCGACAAAACCAGACAATCCATCCGAGTACATCCTCAAATCCAACATCTACTCAGCTTCCGGACTCTGGCACCGCTCTGAGATGATCCGAGAGGAAATGCGAGAAAAAGGCTACCGGAAACATCCTTCAAGAAGCTGGATAATCCACGACAACAAAGTACATTCCTTTCACGCACGAGACACATCCCATCCGCAAGAGAAAGACATCTACAGCGGATTGGAGATACTGATATTGGAATGTATGAAAGCTGGTTACGAGCCAAACACAGAGTTTGTTCTTCAAGAAGTTGATGAGTATATGAAGAAGAGTTTCTTGTTTCACCATAGCGCGAAACTCGCTTTAACTTACGGCATTCTCACGAGCAACAACACTCGAGGAAAGCCGGTTCGGGTTATGAAGAATGTTATGCTTTGTGGTGACTGTCATGAGTTTTTCAAATACGTTTCTGTTGTGGTAAAGAGAGAGATAGTTCTTAGAGACTCTTCAGGGTTTCATCGTTTTGTTAATGGAAAGTGTTCATGTAGAGATCTTTGGTGAATCACAGAAAAGAAAATTAAGTTGTTATTGCAAATTTGTTTTATATGCCTTCGTCTCTTGTAGTAAAATTGTTAATATTTGGGAGTTTTTAGTAGGATGGACATATTACCCGGAACTACGAATAAGATAAACTGTAAAAAACCGAAAAATAAGCGTAAATTGAATCGAATCTCTGAATGATTATCTTTCGAGAACCGAAAAAATCAGCACTAGACTGAACTGAAAATATTTTAGGTAACCGGAAAAAACCAAAAATAACTAAAATTACTCTAAAATTATCGAAAATTCTCATAAATATTCAAAATACACGAAAATAAACATAAATACTTATCTAATTCCGAACCGAATTGTCATAGAACCGGAATGTTTCGGTACCTAAATAGATACCAATTTTCAAAAACTGATTTAAACGACGGAAACCGAAAGAACCGAAGAACCAAACGTCCACGTCTAGTCTTTAGGTTTGTATTCGATGTGGTAAGGTAGAAATTGTTAAAATTATAAAAGTTTTGGGGTTAAAGTGGAAATAAAGAGAAGTTTGCATGTGTGACGAAAAGAGAGTGTAGAAAGACGACGCTTGTCACGAGTGAGCAACCACTTATTACCAAATGTTATTCTAACATTCATCTTCTTTTAAATTCTCTTCTTCTATGTTACTATAACCGAAAGCATAAAAGTTAAAAGAAACAAAGTTTATTTTTCAAAAAATCTCTTCTTTAGTTTTGATTCTTGTCTTCTTCTTCTTCTTTTTAAACTTCTTCTCAAAGAAGAGAATCTAGAGAGAAAGAGATGAGAGATGAAGATGTTGATGGGAAGTGTAGTAGAATCATGTCTGCATGTTTCTCAACGACATCGTATTCAACTAAACTCTTTCTCTTTATGGTTCCTCTTGTTCTTGTTTCTTGTTATCTTTGTGTAAATCTTGGTTCTAAGACATCTTCAACGTCTTTCTTAACCACTTCTCATCTTTCTCCTCCTTCTCTTCCTCCGTCTCCGGCGCCGGCACCATCTTCTTCTTCGCCGGAGATACTTTTGCAAGCGTCATCTTTGTCGAGTAAAGTTGATTTTGTTAAGGTTAGGGAAAAAAATTCAATTATATATTCCTTTCTTCTTTCTTCATCTTTGCATGTTTTTTTAATTTTTTCCCTAAATTTTTGTTTATTTATTTTATAATTTTATATTTCTTTTCTTTTGATAAATTGATTTTATATTTCTTACCAAAAAAATTTATGTTTTAAATTGCGTGGTCAAACTAAAGTCAACTATAAAAATTATTTTGTCAACTAAAATGTTTTTGTGATTTATGTGCACTCGGGTGGTCTAATTTTTAACTAATTAATCAACAACATATATGTCAACATGTTTAAATTTCTTAAAGCTTGGTTTTAAATTTATTACAATATTTAACAAAAAAAAAATTATTACAATATGGAATGGTTCTTAAATAAATTCATTGGACAGGGTGATTACAATCGGACAATACAATTGAGTACTTCAACAACTAGTAACATCACTTCTACGACATCATTAGAACTTAAGAAAAGAGTTCTTAGTAAATTAGAGAAAATCGAATCCGAGTTACAAAAAGCTCGAGCCGCTATTAAAGCGGCTCCGATGGATGATCCCATAGACGACTCGGACTATGTACCTCTTGGTCCTATGTATTGGAACGCTAAGGTCTTTCATCGGTAAGTTAAAAAAAAAATTATTCTTATGGTTACTAAATTTTAGTTACTTTCTATAGTAGTAAATTAGTAATAAATAACATCGGTTGAATTAAGAACATTTAAGCTTTGTTAAGAATTTAATTAAAGTCAAAGGGATTTGAACTTGAATTTATTGTTCTGCTATGAATTTATTGTGTGTTACTAATTAGGGCGTGGACTGAATTTTACTTTTTACTATAAGAGTAGTGAACCTAGGAAGAGAGTTTTTTATTAGATTTAATTACGTTTTTAGTGGGTTTAATATATATTTTTATATAGTTTTAGTGGTAACTATTTGTTAATTTTGTTTGAAATTAATTATACGTTTAGTTTAATTTGGTTTTTAATTTTGTCTGTATTGAGAACACCTATGCTATGAACTAGCATGGGACTTGTAGTATATGCTCTATTTGTTTCGGAATAAGTTATAAGTGATGTTTAAGGTTGTTGCACATCGATTAAAGATTTACTAACTTTTATTCGGTTGGCCTCATTTTCCGAAAAAATAACATTAACTACAACTAATACAACCAATATAAAATTCTAATAGTCACAATTACCAAATAAAATTGAATTTTTACAGAAATGTAAAAACGTCACTTAAACCGAAACAAGAAAATACTCATAAAACATCACTTAAATTGAAACGAAGGGAGTATGTAGGCATACTACCTTGATAATACCTTGGTGATAAGAATGATAACATATCTTAATTGTATAGTTTGTTACAACGAATTAATTAGTGAACGCGAAAGATTTTGTGTTATCTCATCTTACATGTCAAAGCAAAGTAAGGAATCACATACTTGCTGTTTTGTGGGGACTTAATTAGAAAATTGAAGAGATTATAATATATTACCTATATTTTGGCATGATTAAAGTTTTTTGTGTTCATGTTGAATTTGCTTAGGAGTTACTTGGAGATGGAGAAACAATTTAAGGTATTTGTGTATAAAGAAGGCGAGCCACCGTTATTCCACGACGGTCCTTGCAAAAGCATATACTCTATGGAAGGAAATTTCATCTACCAGATGGAAACGGATACCCGTTTCCAAACAAATGATCCCGACAAGGCGCACGCCTTTTATTTACCCCTTAGTGTCGTCAAGATGGTACAATTCGTGTATGAACGTAACTCTCATGATTTCAGCCCCATTAGAAATACCGTAAGGGATTACATCGATCTTGTTAGCCAAAGATATCCATATTGGAACCGTAGTATCGGTGCCGATCATTTCATACTTTCGTGCCACGATTGGGTACGGTAACGTAACATATTTCATGGTTAGTTTATATGTTGTAGTTAGTATAATCTTGGAAACTTTGATTTGGTGTAGGGTCCTGAAGCAAGCTTTTCTCACCCGCATTTAGGACATAACTCAATCCGAGCTCTATGCAATGCAAACACGTCGGAGAGATTCAAACCGAGAAAAGATGTGTCAATACCCGAGATCAATCTACGGACTGGATCCTTAACCGGATTAGTGGGTGGGCCGTCACCTTCCCGCCGTCCGATTCTTGCCTTCTTTGCAGGAGGTGTACATGGACCGGTAAGGCCGATTCTCCTTGAACATTGGGAGAACAAAGATAATGACATTAGAGTACATAAGTATCTCCCTAAAGGAACATCTTATTCAGACATGATGCAAAACAGCAAGTTTTGCATATGCCCGAGCGGTTATGAAGTTGCAAGCCCGAGGATCGTCGAGGCACTTTACGCGGGTTGTGTACCGGTTTTGATAAACTCGGGCTATGTTCCTCCGTTCAGCGATGTATTGAACTGGAAAGCATTCTCGGTGATCGTTTCCGTGGAAGATATACCGAATTTGAAGACGATACTAACTGCAATATCGCCGAGGCAGTACTTAAGGATGTACCGGAGAGTCTTAAAGGTAAGGAGACATTTTGAGGTGAATTCTCCGGCTAAGAGGTTTGATGTGTTCCATATGATTCTTCATTCAATTTGGGTAAGAAGATTGAATGTAAGGATCCGTGAGGTTTAATAAAGTTGTGTGTTCTTTTTCATCAAATGTAATAAACAAATAATAATGATTTTTTGCATATTATTTATTTTCAATATGTTTCTTGAACTTTTACATAAATAATCAAGTGTTAATAGCTATGAAAGCTTATGCATATTGAATTAATGTGACTATTAATTTGATAATCAAGTAACTTTTTGGTGTTTATATATATATATATATATTATGTTAATTAATTTAGTTTTGTGAAATCTTATTTTATATTCTTGTTTTAGTAAGTTTATAAGCTAGTTTTATTTGCCACAAGTTTTATTTGGGACACAAGAACGTTCCACTTTATGTTTTAAGATTGTACAATGAGAGAGGCTTATGTTAGTCTTACACTATCGCTCTTTGTGTCTCACTCTCTAAGATGTGCATCATCTATGACCGGTAAGGTGGCCAACAAGAGGAAGTAACAAGCATCGAATTGTCGAAAATTTGATTTCCTTCGGCGACTTGATCCGTGGTCTGCACCGATGGAATCTGCTGCGTGTTATCCCCACCGGAAAATTTTGTGGTTGATGCCGAGATTTGCCTCTTGATCATCAAACCTTGGTCTCTTAGTATAGCTCTTAGCTTCTTCACCTACATGACCAATAAAGTAAATAAGGGGGGGAATCTGATAGAATCAAGAACTATGGGATTAAAATGGGAAAGGATAATATTTAATTAGACCCCATGGTTTTAAAAATAGTGCAATATGTTACACATATATACCTCCTCATGTAACATTTGTTTCTCTCTAGTAACAACATCGTACTTTTGCCTAAGTGAATCGTACAATTGCTCAAGCTGCTTCGCTTTCCATCGAGCACGGCGGTTCTGGAACCAAACCGCTACCTGACGCGGCTGCAGACCAAGATCCTTGGACAGTTTCAGCTTCCTGTCTGAATCTAATTTGATCTCTTCTTGAAAACTTTGTTCAAGTGAAGCTAATTGTCCACTCGTTAGTCTCTTCTTCTTTATCATCTCATTGTTGTTGTTAATGTTGTTGTTCGAAAATCGGTTTGCATTCTTGATCTTTTCGGATTCCGGTACAGATATAACCGGTCCGGTTTGTGTTTCAGATGGTGTATATAAATTTCCTGCTTGTGCACAATAATAGTGAATATATAACAAAATATGCACAATAATAAGTGAATATATATTCATCCATTTTCTTTTGAACATAATAGAATCTAAACTATTCAAAAAGTGACGTTTTAACTTTTTAGAATTCGGATCCCAAGGGGAAAAAAAGACTTTGGATCCCAAGAAAGAAAAAGAAACTTCAACTTTTCTAGAATAAAGTTAAGAAAAATCTAATTTCCCATGAGAAAATTTGTTATTATTTTTTCTTTCTTTTGATAAACGATTTGTAATACATTTCATCATCTTGTAAATATGTATATAGGTTTTGATATTATGATGTATAAACTTACCAACATAAGGATCATAGCTAAAGCCGTGGAGCGAGTTAAAGGAGTTAGAGTCCGGCCATGGTGGTGGCATAAAAGAAACTCTCACGTTTTCTACGTCGCTTGTGGTTGACCACTCCATTTCCTTTTCTTCTTTTGTAGTTCTTGTGAATCTCTTAATATATATAAGAAGATAAGAGAGATGACTAGAGTTATATAGGAACTAATGTAGTAGAGAGATTAGAGAGATAACATTAGGGTTTCTTTATTGGACCACAAGAGAATGGTTATAGAGGCTTGGCAAGGAGGCTCTGTCCGATATACTTTGTCTTTGGAATTGCAACAAAGTGTGAGAGAGCAGGAAGTGTTTGAAACAAGATATATATGAACATAGAGAAGATATAGAGAAAGTGATAGGGACTTAGAGAGAGAGAGAGATGTATGTGTTGTGTGAGTTTTTATTCACCTAATAAGGGAGCAACCCAATAGTGTCTTTGGTTTTGGAATTTAAAGATTGAAAAGGAAATTGTGATACAATTTTGTCTTACTTGCATATCATCATCCATCATCCATCATCCATCATCATCATCTCTCTAACTTTAGTATATAGACTGATAACTTTTGTTGTATGCAAGGGTCAAACTTGGAATTTTTTAAAACTATTTTGTTGACTGTTTTTTTTTTTTGAAACTATAAACATACAAAACATCATCATTTACTTTTTTTATAACAAATTTGGAAGATAATGCCAAAAGACAACTTCTCCAAAAGACAACTTCAAGATAGTGAAAGACCATGTGCATACCCTAGATGTAATATAAATTTGCTTTTAGAAGATTAAATAGAAATATCTAAGTAAAAATGAACTAGTAAAAAGTAAATCAAAACTTATATGTTGATCAATTATATATATTTGACAGATCTTCTAAACTTGGAACTTTTTAACATTTACATAAATCTACTTGTGGCTTTTATCATTTAAACCACCATCTTAATAATTGTCTGATTTTTATAGACATGGAAACATAAATGTTGAGAAAAGAAAAAATATGAAGGAACATTAATGAGAACTTATATAAATATTTGTAATTTTATGTATTGATTGAGGAGTGCATGTGGGTACTTAGGTTAAATAAGTGAAAGAGAAGAGTGAAAATAAATTTAATGGTCCCAAAAAAGTTTCTATAAAAACTGACAATGTGGTTCCCATCTTCTTTTGTTATGCCTCCATTCTTGGTCCTAAAATTTTCAGTTATTGTTTTGTCTTATATATGCATCATCTAAATTCATTTATACATGTGTTGAAATTAATATATACAAAAAGGTTGGTCACTAGTGGAAAGTCCATAACAATGTATATGTGCAGTAACATGTAAGAGTATAGGGTGAGGCCAAAAGCTTTGAAAGCTAAGAATCAACACAGAGAGCTAAGTAGTAAGTAGATCATCTATATGCATATAAAGAGATATGACCAATAAAAGCCAAAACAAAGAAGAAGTTTGAAAACTAAGTCTCATTGTCCTCATCTACTGTGTAGTACTCTTCTTTCTTTCTTTGCCCCCACATTCTTTTATTAACTTACAGTTCTACACACAATCTCAATCTCTCTCTCTCTCCCTCTCTCTCTCCAATTGGTAGTGTGTGAGAGAGAGAATCGTTTTGTATGTTAAAATAGATACATTTGAACAGATGGATGATAAGATATGAGATTTAAACCGACAACCAGGGTTTGCCTTCAGATTTGTGGGATTATAAACTTTTACGGTTTTGGGTGCCGAATTTTTTATGTAGAAATTTCTTTTTCGTTTTGGTGGCTATTTGATATATGCATATTAACTCAAAAAAATTGGAAACCAAAGCGAATGTTTCATCAGGCATACCTCATCACCGGCCTTGCTAACAACATCATATAAGTCAAAAGGGAAGCGTGTAAGCCTAAGCCCTCGAAAGAGATGAATTTGATACATCATTTTCATAGTGTTTAATATTGATATATTTTTTGGGAAATTTTAATGGGGTTTTTTATGATTACATTTATTGTAAAGGATCCGTTTGATAACAACTTATCATACTCCCTTGATTAAAAAAAAAGTTTTTGCTATGGACCAAAAATAACATGTGCATGTAATTTCTACGAACCAAAACATTTTATGTTTTCGTGTTTACATATACTTTTTTTCCATATTGTTATGTATGGATAAGAGAACTAGGATCGATTTTGCACTAAAAATATGCTAAACAGAAATGGATTTGTAATATCCCGTTTTCTAGGCCCATTATTTTTTTCATTTTTCTTCAAGCATTTTTTTTAGTTTTTCCTAAATCAAAACTTTAAAGCCCATTAATTCAATTTAATTAAAAAGTCCCCTTTTTTTTTTTTTTTTAAAGGTCCCACATCGGATATCTGATCATTCCTTCTTTCCATCCTTCCGCTATAAATATAATACTTCCTCTTCTTATTTTCTTCAAAAGACAGAGCAATGCTCTACACAGGGACCGATTTTCCGGATTTTTCCGGTGAACTTTCTGAGTTCTTTTCGGCGAGTGTCAAGCACTTTTCGGAAGGTCTCGGCGAGCTCCGACGTTTTTTTCGGTAAGTCTATCTTTTTTTTCTTTTTTTTTCCTTTATAGTCGTCGGTTAGGTTAGTTAATTCGTTCGACTGGTTAGGGTCTGTTAGGTCGTCGACTTCAGCCGGTTTGGTCCGATCTAATAGGTTCGGCTCGATTTTGCCAGTTTAGAATCTTTTCCTCAACTTTTCATATTTTTCGTTCCGTTTTGCCTAGTCCCAAGTTTCTACTCTTTAGTGTTTTTGAAAAATTTCTAACCACATTATCCAGATATATATTAATGTATTCTAAACTTTCTTTCAATTTACATGGGCAACGGAGACAACAAAGGTTCCAAACCTCTTTAACCATCATCCTATGTAAGT